>CM045464.1:1007630-1012630 GCA_024666655.1 Dascyllus trimaculatus | reverse complement strand
AAATAAATAAAATGAATAAAACATGCAGTCAAACTCAAATCTATAGTTAGAAAACACTCTCATGTGGAAAAAACTCGACTTCTTTCTGCAAGGCTTCACGGTGATATTTCATCCCGTCTCTCCTCCCCTGTCAGGTTTCATCCTCTCCAAGGCGGTGGCTAGGCTCTATACTTCCAGAAGGCCACAAAATACAAGGTAAGTTAAAGGCAGGGGAACCAAGAGGTTTCCTTCAAATGTGGTCTAACCAATAAATTCATGTTTAAAATAAGATTAAAAGATAAAAGAAAGTGCTCATATGTGGCATGCAAAAGTGCTATGTGCATACAAAGGAGATATATACAGAAAACATCAATTAAACCACGCTGGCATGCCCACAACGATATAGAATGTTGGATAAAAACCATAAAACAATCATAAAAAGGATAAAATCACTCTAAAAGCAAGAATCCACTCCTTAAAATGAAACGAGAGAAATAAAAACATTCAAAGTTCATCACCGAAAAGGTAAATCCATAGAAATAAATAAATAAATAAATCCATATTGTGTCCACATGTTTAAAAGGGGTTCCTCTTAAAATTTCCTGCCATCCAGATGCTGTGGCCTTCCCAGGAGATGTCCGGTGCAGTAATTTTTTCTCGCCAGAAGATGGAGGCAGAGGGCTTGTTGTCATCCCAGCTTCTCATTCAAGCCTGTGGGATGCTGTGCATTGAGTTTATTAATCCACTGTCTTTCAGCCCTCTGCCTTTGTTGTTTGGTCCAGTTTATGTTTGACATGATTCCAAATATTCTGACATTATCTACCGGGTGTTGTTGAAAGTGGGAGTATAGAATGGTGTCCTTATCAAATTTCTGAATGTGATAGAGGTGCTGTTTTAATCTGTCAATCAGAGGGTTTTTTGTTTCCCCCACGTAGATTTTATGACATTTTAAACATTTTATCCCGTATACCACATTCATTGTTTTAAGGTTTATTTCCTGGTAGATAGGAGCACCTGACCCTGTTAAGTTATTTTGTATAAATTTTGGTTTTAAAAAATATTTATTAAAATCCTGTGTGTTCTCTCTTACCTGAGCCAGTCCAGAATGTACCAAAAGGTCTTTTAAGTTTTTGTTTCGCCTAAAGGCTGATATTATTTTGAAATCCTTTAGACCCTCATTAGTTTCCTGTGCCTGTTTGAAATGTAACTTTACCTGGGAGCCGAGCCCCGCCAGGTCATGTGAATATGTTACGACCAGCGGCACGATGCCCCGCCCACTCCCCTCGTCTCGGCCACAGCCCTCCCCCGACGCAAACAGCTGCTTGACCTCCGCCTTGATGGAGCGGAGAAAGCGTCGGGAATACCCACGGGGCCTTAAAGCGCCGAAGAGGGTGGCCGTGGCCTGTTCTACGTCCTCTGGGAAGGTACAGATTCTATTGAAACGGATGAGTTGTGATTTAATTATTCCTTTGAAGGTGTGTTTGGGGTGAAAACTGGATTTATGTAGTAATGCATGCGTGTCTGTGTCCTTGAAAAAAACTCGGGTCGCTAATGACTTGATTGCTACATCCTGTGGGATGAAGAAAACCTGTGTGTCCAAAAATTCTATTTCTGCTAATTGTATGTTATGTGTAATGGTTATTGCCGGGTGATGTGTGTTCAAAACTGTCAAAAATTGTTCAAAATCAGAGGTGGAATGTTGCCAGATGCCCAATATGTCGTCAAGATAACGGTAGTAGATGACTGGTAATAAAGTACATTTGGTGAACGCTGTCTCTTCCCAGAGGCGCATGTACAGGTTAGCGTAGGCGGGTGCGAATTTTTTACCCATGGCCGTGCCGTGGACCTGCAAGAAAAATTTGCTGTTAAATTCAAAGTCATTCCTGGCGAGGCTCAGCTCCAGGAGCTCCAGGAGGTCGTCGTCTGGACGCTGTGGATCCGGGTGCCTGTTAAAGATCTCCCTCACCGCTCGCAGGCCCAGAGCCGTGTCTATGTTGGTGTATAGGGAGTTGATGTCTATTGTAAAGAGGAATGCGTTGAGAGGTAAGTGTAACCCTTTGAGTTTATTGATGAAATCGTATGTGTCCTTAATGTAACTGTCATGTTTTTGTGATAATGGGTTTAGGTAGTGGTCGATGTATTCTGCTATCCGACACGACTCTGAGCCGCAGTCACTGACTATGGGACGGCCGCATGGAACTTCGTGAGGGACCGTCCATTTTTCAGGAGGTTTGTGAATTTTGGGGAGTAAATAGAAACGTCTAGGTCTTGGTTGGTCTGGGCCACTTAAATACTGTAATTGCTTGAATGAAATGAATTTGTTTTGATACAATCTGTCTAAAATATTCCGAATTATAAGCTGTGTTTGAGGTTGAATTAGTTGAGGTAATGGAGTATAATGTTTTATATTGCTGAGTTGTCTGTTGGCTTCAAATAAGTACTGAAATTTATCCATGATGACTATTTGGGAGCCTTTATCGGCTGGTTTAATAATGATATTGTTATTCCTGCTTAATATTTTAACTGCATCTAATTGTTGTTTTGTCAGATTGTATCTGGTGGGTGGTCTGATTTTATGTTTTCTGAAACTGTCTAGGTCCTGCTGGATCACGGTCTGTATGGAGGATGAAACAGTGGGCGGATCCCAAGTGGATGGGTTGGTAAATGGTTCATGATTCCGGTTTATTGCATAATTAAAGTGATCCAGTAATCTGAGTCTTTTGTGATAGTTATAGAGGTCCCTCCGAAGCTCCATGCGGCTCACTGGTCCTGGGGTGGGGATAAAGGTCAGGCCCCGTTCCAGTACCTCCCTCTCGGCCACAGTAAGTGTGAGGGTCTTAGACAGATTTGTTACATTTATCAGGGGAGTTGCTGCTAAGCATTTGTCTCCCCCTACATGTTTAAGTGATCCAGCCACAGATGCAGGATTCGGTCAGCCGTCTCAGTCGTCCAGTGGACCGGATCATGTGGCTGGGTCCTAAAAAGAAGATGGCTGAGCTCAGGTAAGAAATCACATTTAGATAAAATCTTCTCATTGAGTGCCCTCAGGAGAGTCTGCTGCGTCTTGTCCAGGAGAAAAGAAAAGTTGATTACAGGGACATGAATCGCAGCATTTGGGAATCTGCTTTCAGCTATCCTCAACAACTGTTGCAGCTGCTTCCACGTGGTTGTGGACGTCTGTTTGGACAAGCAGTTGTTCAGCCCCGCTGAGAGGACCACCTTCTCTGTGTGGGGGTTAGGAGAAAGTTTCTCCAAAACCCCCCTCAGGTGGTAGAAGGTGGCCCCTGGGAAACTGTCCACCTGCACCACGTCATCGTGGAAGGTGGACATGCGTGCCAGGTTAGAATCACCCAGTATTACTATTGGTTTTATCACACTGAGTGACCAATCATAAATCTTTCTTGTTGTCCTAGGATGTACTAGGGGCTCGGGGCGCAAGGTCAGAGCGGGCACCAGTGGCGGACCTTTCTGGTTGGTTTTTGGGGGGGACTCAGATTGGGAACCACTTGGATATTGTTCATCCTTTTTGGTGTAACCCATCATCACTTTATGTCCCTCAGGTACCACTGATGCTCCAGTAGGTGCCCGCTCTGGCTCAGACCCGGGCCCCTCTAGCTCTGGACCTGGTAGGGAAGCAGAGAGGATAGAATCATTATCTTCCACCACAACATTGGAGTATGGGATTTGGTGAGTATGTTTCATTGTACTATTGTTCTGGAGGACTATTGGTGTTTTAGGAGGGGGAGTCTTAGTTTCAATATTGACATCAATATTGTTTCCCCCTGATGACACCTCCTCCTGTAGAGCAACCGGGATGCTGCCAGGAGTCACTGGCTCCACTGCGGCCTGGACTAGGAGTGGCCTCCTATTAGGGGGCTGGGCTCCTGGGAGGAGACTTCCCTTCTCTTCCCCCTCCGGGCCTAAAAAGCCACCGGCCACTGGGGGAGGGTCTGGGTGCAAACGAGACTGAGGTGGGGTCCCCGCTACCTCCTTTGATGCTGATGTTATACCTGTGACTGGATGTTTTCTTAATGCGTCAGCATAAGAAAACTGCCTCACTGGTCGTTGAGGCTTGGGCAGAGGTGGGAAATCTGCTGAGGCCAATGTCACAGGTGTCTGAGGTGGAGCCTGAGAGGTCTGAGGGACCTGTATCAGAGATCTCAGGGTATTCACTGATGATGTGGTGAGCTTACGTTTGTAGCGGGTCCTCCCCCAGGTCACAGCCTTATTAAAGGCCCCCAGGTGAAAGCCCTCCAGGTCCTGCAGGCCCTGTGCTATCACATTATCATAATGTTGTCTCAGTATCTGTAAATTGTTGTGTAACCAGACTGTTGTATTCTGTTTTACTTTTTCTAAAGTGTCCTCCGTTGGTGAGGACGGTTTAATGAAAGCAGCCAGTTTGGTGGCCTGTTTCTGCATCCCCGGTGGACAGGATCCAGAGGTAAGTGCATCATTTAAAAGTTCAGCATGATGTATTGCCTGTAATAATTTAAAATATTTTTTAGTCAGAATCAGGTCCCCTGGTGTTAAATACCATGTCGGGTCCTGATTTGAAATGTCATTGTACTCACCCCTATTCGGGTTGTGAGCCTGTGTTCTGTTGAACTTTTTGAATGGAACAGGCATTGTGGTTCCTAGGATGATTGAGATGAGTGTGGTTATGTAAGCTGCAACAGAAGGAAGCTTTCAGCAGACTCCCAATAAAAGCAATAAAAGGTATCTAAAAGGGAAGAAAGATAAAAGAAGAGGGTTAAAATTAACAATAAAACACATAGTAATAAAAATGTTCACACAGGAAGGTGGGCCGTCAGGCCCTCCAGGGTCAGCAGACCCACCAAGGCTCCCCACTCCAGCAAGGCTCCCAGGAATCGTTCCTCGCAGGCTTCCGGTGGTTCCTCGTGGCTACAGCTGAAGGTAAGAATCCTGTTTACCCTATTCTCTTAGGTGTGCACACCATACCTCCAGTCCGTTATACTCACGGCGGAGCTTGAGTGGAGGACTCAGCCGATGTCACTGAGGAT
>CM045464.1:868329-1000030 GCA_024666655.1 Dascyllus trimaculatus | reverse complement strand
GATAAATGTAGTACTAGAGGGTAAATGTAGTACTAGAGGGTAAATGTAGTATTAGAGGGTAAATGTAGTATTAGAGTGTAAATGTAGTGTTAGAGGATAAATGTAGTACTAGATGGTAAATGTAGTATTAGAGGGTAAATGTAGTATTAGAGGGTAAATGTAGTATTAGAAGGTAAATGTAGTACTAGAGGGTAAATGTAGTACTGGAGGGTAAATGTAGTACTGGAGGGTAAATGTAGTACTGGAGGGTAAATGTAGTACTAGAGGGTAAATGTAGTACTAGAGGGTAAATGTAGTACTGGAGGGTAAATGTAGTACTGGAGGGTACATGTAGTACTAGAAGGTAAATGTAGTACTAGAGGGTAAATGTAGTATTAGAGGGTAAATGTAGTATTAGAGGGTAAATGTAGTACTAGAGGGTAAATGTAGTACTAGAGGGTAAATGTAGTACTGGAGGGTAAATGTAGTACTAGAGGGTAAATGTAGTATTAGAGGGTAAATGTAGTATTAGAGTGTAAATGTAGTATTAGAGGGTAAATGTAGTGTTAGAGGATAAATGTAGTACTAGATGGTAAATGTAGTATTAGAGGGTAAATGTAGTATTAGAAGGTAAATGTAGTACTAGAGGGTAAATGTAGTATTAGAAGGTAAATGTAGTACTAGAGGGTAAATGTAGTACTGGAGGGTAAATGTAGTACTGGAGGGTAAATGTAGTACTAGAGGGTAAATGTAGTACTGGAGGGTAAATGTAGTACTAGAGGGTAAATGTAGTACTGGAGGGTAAATGTAGTACTAGAGGGTGCAATGTGTACTAGAGGGTAAAATGGTACTAGGGAGGGTAAATGTAGTACTGGAGGGTAAATGTAGTACTAGAGGGTAAATGTAGTACTAGAGGGTAAATGTAGTACTAGAGGGTAAATGTAGTACTAGAGGGTAAATGTAGTACTGGAGGGTAAATGTAGTACTGGAGGGTACATGTAGTACTCGAAGGTAAATGTAGTATTAGAGGGTAAATGTAGTATTAGAGGGTAAATGTAGTACTAGAGGGTAAATGTAGTACTAGAGGGTAAATGTAGTATTAGAGGGTAAATGTAGTATTAGAGGGTAAATGTAGTATTAGAGGGTAAATGTAGTACTAGAGGGTAAATGTAGTACTAGATGCTAAATGTAGTATTAGAGGGTAAATGTAGTATTACATGGTAAATGTAGTACTAGAGGGTAAATGTAGTACTAGAGGGTAAATGTAGTATTACATGGTAAATGTAGTACTAGAGGGTAAATGTAGCATTCGAGGGTAAATGTAGTACTAGAGGGTAAATGTAGTACTAGAGGGTAAATGTAGTATTAGAGGGTAAATGTAGTTTTAGAGGGTAAATGTAGTACTAGAGGGTAAATGTAGTACTACAGGGTAAATGTAGTATTAGAGGGTAAATGTAGTATTAGAGGGTAAATGTAGTATTAGAGGGTAAATGTAGTACTAGAGGGTAAATGTAGTATTAGAGGGTAAATGTAGTTTTAGAGGGTAAATGTAGTATTAGAGGGTAAATGTAGTACTAGAGGGTAAATGTAGTACTAGAAGGTAAATGTAGTATTAGAGGGTAAATGTAGTTTTAGAGGGTAAATGTAGTATTAGAGGGTAAATGTAGTACTAGAGGGTAAATGTAGTACTAGAAGGTAAATGTAGTACTAGAGGGTAAATGTAGTATTAGAGGATAAATGTAGTACTAGAGGGTAAATGTAGTACTAGAGGGTACATGTAGTACTAGAGGGTAAATGTAGTACTAGAGGGTAAATGTAGTATTAGAGGGTAAATGTAGTGTTAGAGGATAAATGTAGTATTAGAGGGTAAATGTAGTATTAGAGGGTAAATGTAGTACTAGAGGGTAAATGTAGTATTAGAGGGTAAATGTAGTACTAGAGGGTAAATGTAGTATTAGAGGGTAAATGTAGTACTAGAGGGTAAATGTAGTACTAGAGGGTAAATGTAGTACTAGAGGGTAAATGTAGTACTAGAGGGTAAATGTAGTATTAGAGGGTAAATGTAGTACTAGAGGGTAAATGTAGTATTAGAGGGTAAATGTAGTATTAGAAGGTAAATGTAGTTCATGTTGGTAAACAGAGAGCATTGTGGGAGTTCAGCTAGCAACGGGCACCATGACAACGGCTTCTGTGATGCTTAATGACCACTGACCAAAGCTAAACTCATATATCTACTAGGATGGTTTAGGTTGATGACAATCGATCAGCCACAATCCTGATTTCTGGGATTGGATTCGGACTTTTCCAATAATAAATGTAATTTTTAATGATGTTTTCACCTTTAATGTCTGTATAAATTGACAAAAACGACATTACGGTGACTTCCAGCAAGATATTTTCGATTATCAGAGCCAATATTCAGCATTTTTCTGATTGTTATTGTTGTTTTTTTAATGCTTTCACAATAAAATAATCTTTAATTGTTTTACTTCTGCTCTGATTCAGCCTCATCTCTCTATCTGTAGTCGTCTGATTAAGTCTGCTGCCTCAGTCTGTGTTAAACGTTAATATTTTAGATATTAATTGTTCTATTTCTTAAAGTTAGACATTAAAAAAAAGATTAAAGCGCCGAAAGGCTAACGACTTTTTTTAACAGGAGCTGCCAGCGGCGTGGAATCGGTCGGATCCTTCTCCATGAATTGAGCTGTAGGTCAGAGCTGTTAGTCCGGCTGCTTTGGAGAACATTTTCAAAGGCTTAATCGATAAATATGGACTTCTGGAAACGTGGTAACCTTCTTCTTTTCAAATGCATCAAACCTCCGTGAAGTCAAACGAGCCGCTACACAAACAGCATCCCAAAAATAAACAGGTTGGACGCCTGGTAATTATATATTTGTGGTGAATGACGCCTCACAAGTGTTCCGTCTCTCCTGGGTCAAGTAGCTCTCAGATATCCAAGCTGTTATTGTGTTCAAGTGCCCAGTTACCTTGACTACAGTGTGCTTCAGGCCTCCTGCGTGCAGCACACCTTTTCATGGGAAAATTACAAATTGAAAAGAGGTAAATACACAGAAACGGCAGCTTTTATGTGATCTTAATGACTGCCAGAGCCTGTATGTAGATTATAGAGCAGCTGTAGCAGTTATCATCTGGGGGAGAAAGAGAGCAGGAGATGAGCTATTAAAAAAACACAACAAAACAACAGTGTGTGGATAGTAAAGTAGAGCACACAACACAAGTGAGTCCACTCCTGTGTGATATTATTAAAAGTAATGATTCTACATCAGAGTTTAGATCTACTATATTAAAAATACAGCAGGAGCTCCATGCATTTCTGCTTCACAGTCTATTTATTCTGGCTGTTCTTCACTGGCGGGATCATGTTGCTCTACTTTTCCCTTTAAAATACCATATAGGTGTTTCATCGTCCTCAGAAATTCAAGGTGCATCTACAAATGTCACCTTCTGCCCTCGTGCAGCCCCATATCATCACACTCTCACCTTTGTGCTTCACTGTCAGGACTATGCATCCACTGTGGTAAACATTCAGACAAAGAACAATCACAAAGACACTCAAAATGCCTCTGCGCCTCATTATCAGGACCATGCATTAACTGTACTAAATGTCCTGACCAGAAGAGACACAAACTGTCTCCGTGCTTCACTGTCAGGACTATGCATCCACTGTGGTGGTCCTGGTCAGGTTCACACCAAACATGCTGGACTCCATCTGAGCCCAACTCATTGATCTTCATCTGACCAAACAATGTTCTCCAGCATCCATCAGGCTTCTCTTCATCTTCTTTAGCAAACATTTTGGGAGGACGACCACTGGAGCCATGATTAGTGCTACTATGGCTCCTTCTGGACCTCCTGATTACTGCTGACACTGGGCTTCACTGGTTTTTAGTGGATCACTGATCTTTCTGGATCACCTTTTGCCCTCATGCAGCCCCATATCATCACACTCCACCTCCGTGCTTCACTGTCAGGACTATGCATCCACTGTGGACCCAATATTGTCTCATCTGGTCAGCCAGTGTTGTGGTTCCTCCTCAGACCTTCATGGAGCATCTCTAAACGTCATCAGCACCTTTATCTACCATCACACTCCACCTCCGTGCTTCACTGTCAGGACTATGATCCACTGTGGTGGTCCTGGTCAGGTTCTGGACTCCATCTGAGCCCAACTCATTGATGTTCATGTGACCAAACAATGTTCTCCAGCATCCATCAGGCTTCTCTTCATCTTCTTTAGCTCCATCTGGAAGTTTAGTTGTGAGCAGCAGCCAGGTTTAGTTGTGGTCCTCCGTCCATAGAGGTTGATGTTCTCCAGGCTCCTCCACACTGTCTGAGCTCCACACTAACTCTGGTCTCCATTGATCAGCCCTGGTCCAAGTGTGAAGCAGCTGCCGTCTGTTGTCCACAGCTAGATAGTGAAAGTAGTTCCCTGTCCGTGGAGTCATTGTAGGAGCTCTGATCAGTGCTACTATGGCTCCTTCTAGACCTCCTGGTTCCTGCTGACACTGGGCTTCACTGGTTCTTAGTGGATCACTGGTCTTCCTGGATCCTTTTCCATCTTTGTCCAGTCTCACAGTCACATTGTTCACTTCCTCTGTTCACTTCTTCTCCATGTGGAGCCATGATGCAGACATAGACACAGCCCACAGATGCCAAACTACGACCATGTTCATGCAGTTAAGTTGGTGGACTCAGTTTAGCTTCTCTGAGTTTCTACTTTTGGGGTTAAATTTGCAATAAAATCTTTCAAAAGTGTTTATTATTGATCATTCATAAGAGGAAATATTCATGCAGCTATTGAGAGGTGATGCATGACATCACACAGGGGTGTCGTCGGTTCTACTGTTTACTATAGAACAGTCAGTCACAATGTTAGAACTGAATACTTGATGACACCCAAAACAAAAGCCCACCAGCTCCAGGAAGGATTCTTATTCCATCCGGTTAAAAATATGCAGACGTGCATCTGTTCTTACATCGTTTGTCGTCTTTAAAACCTGAAAACCTTCTACAAGCCCTCCGTTTGAAATCGCTGGCATTTGAAAATTGATTCTGCGCTTTACGTTGAGGCTTCTAACTCCTATGATTTGCCTCGACGCCGTGTTTAAAAAGAGGCGGCTGTGAAAGAGCTTGTTTGAGAGCAGAAGTTTTGAAATGCAGCACACCCGCCTGACCTCCAGCTGCATCGCGGCAAATTGAAGGCACCTTTCCCTCTAACCACATGATCTCTGCAGCGGGGACTCGGTCGTCCTGCCGGCCTGAAAAAGGGTCGGAAAACAAAGCGAGACGGGCGAGGAGGGAGCTGCACTGATACGCCGGGACTCTCCAGTGCACCCAGAGGGACCATTAGCAGCACAGCAGCCTCACAGAGTGCAGCCTCACCGGCTAATAGGCTGTTTTCGCACTTGCATTAAGAAATAATAGGTGTAGTTGTAGCAGGGGATCAGCAGTATTTTGCCAAAAAATGTCTCGTGGCCATTTTACAGGGTGAAAACAGGCCCTTAAGCAAGGCATTTCTACCATCTCTGTATTGGATGTGACTCAGTATTTTCACCTGGCCTGTGTTAATCAGCTCAACAAGCAAACTTCTTTAAACTGTCAGGCAACATGGAGGAAATAGTTATTTATAGTTAAACCCGCCGCCTGATGCCGCCTCCTCCTCCTCGGAACTTACTTATCTCATTAAATGACTCTTTATTGATCGTCCCTGAGTTTACATCCTCCTTTGCAATCATAGATGAGAAGTGAGACTCGGTAAAAATTCAGACCGTGTTTCCAGCTATCGATTTAATAAAGGACTATATGAAGGTGAGCGGCCTCTCCATAACACCCATCACCGCTGACAGAATATGAACGCTGCATTACTGGATTGAAGGCTGCCAGTAATCTCGTAATGGCTCCAATCAATGCCACTATCAGATTTGCGCTTCTTCATTACGAAGTCGCTCGAACCGGCCGAGGTGATGGACGTCGGCGAGCAGCTGGAACCCGAAACTGACTGAGCGGGGGAGCTGCAGTAACCAGATTAAAATCCTGCACGTATGTTTGGTTTTGCATGTGACAGTAGGCAGGTAGACATTTGCATTTACATACATTAAAACTGTGCGTCTGCATGAGCGACTCAAGACGTGGGCGGTGATAGAAGTTATGTTAAAGGGGAATGAGATGAATTTCTTTGCAAAACCACCACAAAGAGATTCGAAAACACAGACACACGATGCAACAGCACAGCAAAGAGACACAGTGTGACCTGAGAGAGACGAAAACCAACACAGAATAGATGCAAAATCAACATTAGCACATGTAAGAACTACCTGACCGAGAGATAACTCCAAAATGGCCGCAAAAAGACGCCAAACATCAACTACAAGATGCAAAAAGGCCGTAAAAGACGTAAAGTCCTGCAGCTCTGTGGAAATAGAACTACCATGAAGATATGATACAGATAAAATAACAGAAATTGCATTTAAAAAAAGGACAACATTTAAATTTCTGTGTAAAGCTCCCACAAAGACATGCAAAACAACACAGCAAAGACACACAATGTGACCTAAAAAGAGATGAAAACCAACATAGAATAGATGCAAAATGAAATTTACCACATGCAAAAACTACCTGACCAAGAAAGAAACAACAACAAGATGGAAAACACTCAGAAAGAGACACCAGATATCAACTACATGATGCAAAAAGACACTAAAAGACATAAAGACCTGGACCCCTTCAGCACAACTATGGCTGGAATTAGAGAGAACTCAGAACAAAACGACCCCAAAGACATGCAAAAATGCAACTATAAGACACAAAATGACCCAAAAGAGACGCAAAGCAACACAAAATAGATGCAAAATCAACATTAACACATGCAAAAGCTGCCAGACTGAGATATGACTTCAAGAAGAGACAGAACTAAAAAACAGTGCAACAAAATGAACCAAAATAACTCAAAAATGGCCGCAAAGAGACGCCAAACATTAACAACAAGATCCAAAAAGACAGTAGAAGATCTACAGCAGCTCTATGGAAACAGAACAACCATGAAGAAGGAGAGAGAATCAGAGATGTCTCCTGTCAGTAGGACTCAGTTAGAATGATGGAAATTACATTTAAAAAAAAGAAAAACAAATGGAATTTCTTTGCAAAACTACCACAGACTAACTAAAAACTCACTAATACGTCGCTATTTGCTTCGTTTGTGCTACAGAGTGGAGAATTCTTGGTTATTTAGACTCTGGTTGAAGTAAAACAGCTAAATGTTGGTGAATATTGAAGATTTTGAGCCAAAGTCTTACAGGAAAGTTGAAAATCTCTCCATAATTTGTGTTTTCAGTGTAACATTGGCGTCTTTTAAAGAAACAACAACATGCATTTCAAGCCAGCCAAGCAGTCTGTTGGTAGTTGCTGCTCACATGTAACCCATAGAACTGATAGAAACAGTCAGACTCGTTTTTCATTTGTCGCGCTTCACAGCTGCATCTCCTCAAACGGACAGCAGTGGTTACTTTAAGGAGACTCTCATAAAATAAATCAATCCGATCAGTCAATAAATGCATACAGCTGCACAGGGACCTTATTAAAAACTCCAGTCATGTGTCATTGTGACATCTGCTTCATGTGGCCTTAATGCACTGAACAAAAATATAAACGCCCAAAGTGGAATACTGATGCCACATGAAGTGCACCACCCAAAGTGAGCGTATACTGTCTGGTACTTGGACTAAATGGATGTTTCTCTTGATTAGTGTCCAAATTTGAGTCCACCACTGCCTCAGTGATGCATTAATTCCATTCAGTCCATGGGTGTGGCATATCCAGACGCTGCTCCAACACAATGAGCAGTACTCAGACACTCCTTATACTGGGGACAATAAAAGGCCACCCCAACATGTCACATGTTGACCATAGCAGCAACGCCTCAGATGACTCCGGTCATGAGGGAACGTCCATATCCATTCTATATAAGTACCATACAGTATACGCTCACTTTGGGTGGTGCACTTCATGTGGCATCAGTATTTCACATGGGACTTTTATATTTGTGTTCAGTGTAATTATTTTGGGAGGAGGTCGGGGTGGAGGGGCAGGTCGACAAAACATCGGACTTCAATTACACTGAATGCATTTCGAATCTGAAACACTGGAATTAGCAAACAATGCAGTTCAGATCGTGAGAGGTGTAGCTATTAAATAAGACTAAAACCGTTTTAACTGAAGCAGATTGATGAAACTTGCAGGTGTTGTTTTTCTGCCCGTTAATCGATGCTTACTATGTGGTCGAGTCTGAATCAGGGTTTAAACTGTGTCAAGAGTTTTACAAATTCATGCTTTTTACTGTGTCTGATGTGGTAAAGCTTCATCTCAAGTTGTTAGTCTATTGCATCGTGACTATTGACGTACAAAATACATATATGTTGCTTTTTCCTCGACTCATTCAGCAGAAACTTCAACACCTGCCTGACCCCAGCCACAGGGAGGTAGAAGATACCTGGTGTGTTACTCTACGATTAGTCGAAGCACATATCTGTCGTAGGACTTGAAGAAAATGTAAAGTTTAGCGCCACAATTTGTGAAAACGATTCGCTGCAATCTCTTGAAAATGGACCGTGACGTGCAAAAAGCAAATTAATTCATGACAACATAAAAAACAAACACAAGCAAACTTTTGAAGAGGCTTGTTCTTAACTGCTTGTGAAAAAATAAAAATAAAAACTAGTGTTTGCTGCCCGTGAAGCAGCAGAGCCAACGCGTGGACGGTCAATACGCCCGACTGCCAAGAAAAAGCTGGCTTTGACCGGCAGCAGTCGGATTCCTGCATTATTTTGTTTACTGAATGGAGAGCGGTCCCTGCCAGCAGCACGAGCTGATCGCTGTTTGCTGTTTATATTCCATTAATGCTCCCCCGAAAAGACCTTGCAGTTAACTCATTAAAACCACGTTTCCTCATAAATAAAAAAACCCACAGTAAACATGCAAACAGGAGGAACGCCGAAGAAGCCGATAACCAGATGGAAACGAACACGGCTTGGCAGGGACGGATCAAACTATCGGGCAAGTTACAAGAAATAAAATGCTAATGTGAGGCCTGGATGTGCTGCCATAGTCCTTCTTCAGTGGACGCAGCGGTCTGATGGTTAATCCCCTGGTTTTTTTTAGGTCGACCCAACTTTCCCCTCTTTTCTCTACATTTCATCCACCTCACCTCTCTTTACTCTTCCACTTCCTGTCCTCCTCACCTCTTTTCTTCCACTTCCCGTTCTCGCCTCTCTTTCCTCCACTTCCTGTCCTCCTCGTCTCTCTTTCGTCTTCCACTTCCTGTCCTCCTCGCCTCTCTTTCCTCCACTTCCCGTCCTCCTCGCCTCTCTTTCCTCCACTTCCCGTCCTCCTCGCCTCTCTTTCCTCCACTTCCCGTCCTCCTCGCCTCTCTTTCCTCTTCCACTTCCTGTCCTCCTCGCCTCTTTTTTCTCCACTTCCTGTCCTCCTCGCATCTCTTTCCTCCACTTCCTGTCCTCCTCGTCTCTCTTTCCTCTTCCACTTCCTGTCCTCCTCGCATCTCTTTCCTCTACTTCCTGTCCTCCTCGTCTCTTTCCTCTTTCACTTCCTGTCCTCCTCGCCTCTCTTTCCTCCACTTCCCGTCCTCCTCGCCTCTCTTTCCTCCACTTCCCGTCCTCCTCGCCTCTCTTTCCTCTTCCACTTCCTGTCCTCCTCGCCTCTTTTTTCTCCACTTCCTGTCCTCCTCGCATCTCTTTCCTCCACTTCCTGTCCTCCTCACCTCTCTTTTCGTCTCCTCTTCCCGTCCTCCTCACCTCTCTTTCCTCTTCCACTTCCTTACCTCCTCACTTCCCTTTCCTCCACTTCCACCCCTCCTCGCCTCTCTTTCCTCCACTTCCCGTCCTCCTTGCCTCTCTTTCCTCTTCCACTTCCTGTCCTCCTCGCCTCTCTGTCCTCCACTTCCACCCCTCCTCACCTCTTTCTTCCACTTCCTGTCCTCCTCGCCTCTCCTGCCTGGTCCCTTTCCCATCCCGCTGTCCTCCTCGCCTCTCTTTCCTCTTCCACTTCCTGTCCTCCTCACCTCTCCTTCCTGGTCCCTTTCCCATCCAGCTGCCCTCCTCACCCCTCACGCTGCCTTCTCCTGCCTCCCTCCCTGCAGCCGGCTGCTCTGCTGTGCAGCCATGCGTCGTCGTGACCGCCCGGCTGCTCCTGCTGTTAAACTACTCCTGGAGGAGTTCACCTGTGAGCGCTGCCTCTCTGTGGAGGAGAAGAAACGACTAATGGAAAAACAGCTTCCATCCAGCCGAGCAGCAGGAAGTCACCGGGCGCTGTTCTCTGAATGTGGCGTTCAGCAGCATCGCAGCCAATGCAGATGCTGCTGTGTCTGAATCTATATTTATTTCCTTTAGTCAACTGTTAGTGGTGCATTGCAAATACTGCGTTGTCAGATACCGGCTGCTGTTCCAGTATTTTACCAGACCTTTGCAGTGTTTCTACTGTATTTTATTTTAACTGTTATTTCCATCACCCTGACCTCTGAGCGCCTTGGGTTGTCTTACCTCCAGTCCACCTCAGACCCACTCCTGGACCCCTCACAGAGCCAACAGGTCTGTAGACCGGTTCTGACCTAAGGGGCAGGTTCTCGATGTCACACCAGATTCCTGTCGGGTTCATTCCAACAGTGTTCAGTGCAGCTAAATGCAGCTTCTACCTTTGCAGGTGGCTCAGGGCGTAAATAATACATGCAGAGGAAGAGTTAGTGTGAAGTGTGGGCGAGAAACGTTCAAAATCAACAACACCTGATGTAATACGAGAGGAAAACTCTGCGCGCTTGATCCGAGCAGACGTTTCCATCTGTTGAGCGATAAATTAATCAAAACGCACGCCGGGTCCTGCAGGTACACATGTTCTAAACCGATCCCCAGCAGCTCCACCTGAACATGCATCCAGCGGAGCTCCGACGCTGACGCAGCATCTCAGGCTGTAACTCTCAGAGCTCCAAACATATGCTGCTGCCTCGCTAATGCGGGGTTTAGCCGTGATCCAGCTGAGCCGAGTCTAATGAATCAAAATTAGGATTGTCAGCTCCCAGGAACGAGGTGTTTACGCTGCTCTGCTGTAGCTGCGTGAAGCTACACGTGTTGCAGCTGTTCAGAAGACTCAGAGGCAGAGACCCCCGCCTCCGCTGCCTGAAATATGCAGCATTTATGAGAAAAACTATTATTAATTATGCATATAAGTAATATCACCAACAGTAGAAAATACAAGCAAAGGGCATTAAACATTTAAATGCTAATAAAATGCAAATAACAACTATCAAAAACATGCACATATCAAAACTTAATTTAAACCCAACATGCGCGTTTAAAGCTTAGCAGCAGTTTTGCATCCCTGTAACTCGGCGGCGCAACAGATGGTGAGATGTTCTGATAAAATGGATCAAAAGTCGAGTCTGAGCTCATTTATTTCTTTAAAAAAAGTGTTTCATGTGCAGCAGCTGGAGTCTGGAAACACGGAAATAATGAATATACCTTCAGCAGCCTGCAGAGCGTTCTGGCGTGAATTAGCAGGCTAATGCTACGATGCTAACAAGGATGTGCACACAGACATCGGCTGTCACTTTACAGCAGCTTCCTGTCCACTAAAATCCACCTGGAGGACTCTGCTGCATTCAAGTGCTGCAGGTTATATTTGTGTATTTTGCACAGAACATCTATAAAAGTGTTTTTCGGCAAATAAATTCCACTAAATCAATAAATTTGTGATTATTTAAAAGGAATAAGTCCAATGAAGTGGGACTCATCACTCTGGCAAACCCAGAAAATGAAGGAGAAGCTTCAAACATGTCGTTAAAGATTCATATTTTAACCACAAACTGAGACATTTAACTAAACAGTGAGTTGAAATGAACAACAGGTAAAAACAAAACCAAATAATAATGATCAGAAACTCTGGTTTTCTGGATAAAAGCCCCGCTGTCAACTAAAGTACAGTTGAGGCTCTTTCACAATAAAAGCATCGTAGTTTACACTTTAAAGCATAAATGCAGTTTAATTGTATAAGAATGCATTTATTATGAGCACGTCTGCACAAAATCAAACTTCAGTACTTCTCTCATGTGGAATAAACATTAAATTATCATTTAAAGGCATCTGATTATCTAAATAATCAGTCTATATTATTTATTTTGTGAACCTAAATGCTGATCTGATAATCCTCCTGCACCGAACAGTTCCTGTGTTTTACTGACTTCCTGATTTAAAATAAACTCAGCTGCTGATATGAAACAACGTCTTTCTGTAAACCTTTAAAACAGACATAAGATCCTGAGGAAGACGGAGTTTTCCATCCGTGCAGCGACATGACAACACCGCACCCGTCTTCACGTCCCTCAGGAATCCTGCAGGACTCGTGAGATTACACATCGACGGCCGTGCTCCTCTGAAAGCACAAACCCACAGTTTGACATGAAACAGAGAAGATCTCCGCCGGCGGAATACTGATAGTCTGGTTTACTTCTCGCTTTAAAATGAAACGCTGCAGCTGAACGTGAAGCGGCTGTGACAGAATAACAGACGAACAGACATCGAATGCTCCTTCGAATGACTTGACCTTTTAATTAAAGCAATAAAATGCAAAAAAGACAAGTTTTCATGGGGTCAAACTGCGACTATTAGCTGATTTTTTTAGACTATAAAAGAAGAAAACTAACATTAAAGCTGCAAGCAGCGTCGGACGGCCCCTCGCTCCTCCTGCACTGCTGCTGTGGAGATGATTGGAATGTCGAAACTTCAAACCTGCATTTGTGTTCGTCTCATCCTGCTCTGCACATGTACCAAGTTTCATGTCTGTAGGACAAACCGGTGATTTGATATGAATTTTTGAAATTTGTAGGGGGCGCTATGGAGCCGTTTCACTGCGCCACAGTGTTGAGGGATAGCCTGTCAACAAGGATATCAAGTTTCAGACACATTTGATCATCTACAGTCAAGTTAGGAGCATTTCATACTTCATGGCCACAGGCTCAAAATGGCCGCCCTGCCACGCCCACACCATGTGACGTAGCCACGAGATTTTAATAACGTTTCATCATGAAGGGGTCAAGATGCCACACAGCCAATTTCATCAAGATGGGATAAAAATCCTGGGAGGAGTTCGTTAAATTCCAATGTCTCGGCATGACGTTGTGTAGGGGGCGCTGTTGAGCAGATTGGAATTTCAAGTGTACAGATCTGTTTGTATCAGGATGTTGTGCATGTGTACCACATTTCATGTTTGTAGGATAAAGCAATGATTTTATATGAGTATTTGAATATTTGTAGGGGGCGCTGTGGAGCCGTTTGACCACGTTCATTCCTGAATTGTATATTAAACATTAGTTTTTGAGATTAATGAGGATTTGTGTGGATTTAGTAATTTTACATGGATCCCTTCACCTCCAAAACCCATTTCGTTCCATATGGCGAATTTGTTCAAAATGGCCGCCATGCCACGCCCACACCGTGTGACGCAGCCACGAGGTTTTAATAACTTTTCATCCTGGAGGGGTCTAGATGCCACACAGTGAATTTGGTGATGATCGGACAAAAATCCTGGGAGGAGTTCGTTAAATTCCAATGTCTCCGCACCACGTTTTCCAAAAATGTTTTTTTCTCGGGCTACTGTACCTGTGGACCAAATTTCATAGCTGTACGTGAAACTAGCCGTATTAACTCCACTAAAACCCAATTTTCAAGGTGGCGCTATTGAGTCATTTTGCCATTCATATGTGTAATTCCCCCAAAATACCAAATTTTTCGCCGGTCCTGATGTGT
This sequence comes from Dascyllus trimaculatus, assembly GCA_024666655.1. Lineage (NCBI taxonomy): Eukaryota > Metazoa > Chordata > Actinopteri > Pomacentridae > Dascyllus > Dascyllus trimaculatus. Next base: position 986,228 of record CM045464.1, on the reverse strand, counting down.
GTGCCAAATTTGGTGAGTTTTTGAGCATGTTTAGGGGGTCAAATTGGGGTTCAAAGTAAAAAAAAGAAAGAAACAAAGAAAGAAGGAAACAGAGCAGGAACAATAGGGACTTTACACTTCAGTGCAAAGCGCCCTTTCGTGCTCGGGCCCTAATAAAAATGCATCTGACTTCTTACTTCTAGCCAATATTCAGCTGCTGCATCCACGTTTAGGCTGCACGATACTGGAAAATATAAAAAATATATTACAATAGGAAAAAAATACAGGAATTTTCAGGCTTCTGACTTGAAAAAAGCCTTAAATCAGAGTAAATCCATGTTTAATCCGACTTCTCTTGTAGATTAATCCTGGAAAATGAGAATGTAGGGAGCTTTCTTTGTATTTTAATCAACAGGAAACAATGGCAGCATGGTGCGTTTGAGTCAACTCTGAAACGACATTATGCATCTCTAATGGAGAAGATTCCTCAGGTGGAAGCAGCTCAGTAACTCAGGTAAAAAAAGGTGCTACATGACTGAACATTCATTCATTTTACACCACGAAATGTGTCCTTGATTGGTGGCAGATTGGAAGCAGCAGATAGCAGAGAGTCTCCAGAGGAAGACCTGAAGCCAGTCTCAGCACAATAAGGTGGAGAAGAGTCGTCCAGAGTCAAGTCAGGTCAATGAGGAACGCCTCGGAGCTCACCGGATCAAAAGGAGACGACAGAAGAGTGGAAAAAGGAGTGGAGGGAGGCGATGAAGACGGAGGAGGATGTGAGGCGGGAGGAGAATGGAGCCGAGCTGGACTGCATGGGAGAGGAGAAGAGACGGCTGCACTTCAAAGAGGCATTCAAAAGTGGACCGGCGTCTGGCGGAGAACGCCAGCTGAGAGGCAGATTGACTCGGACGGAGAGGAAGAAGAGGAGGGAAATGAAGAAGGAGGTGGAGGTGGAGGAGGAGGCGAGGAGGGAGGCAGTCGGAGGCCTGCAGAGGTGGTCGGAGCCCTCAGACCCGATGGATTTCCACAACAGTTCAGACTCTGAGCCGGTTTCATCCTGCGATCAGTAGTTTTTCCCATATCTCTTATTATTTACCAAAATAAAACTGCCTTCATCATGTATCTGCATTGGAACAGGATGCATTTTGCTAAAATTGCACAAAAAATATTCTTCAGCTACATAAATCAAGTGAAAGATGCAAGAGGATGCAAGAATATTCAAGTTTGTTTAAATGCAGGGTGAATTCATACAATAACAGACGATGGCAGCTGAATGTTTCATTTAAAGAAAAAAAGTATATATCCTCAGAAAGAAGGACAATAAAGAACATAATGAAATCAGAAATCAAGTCAATCACGTTAAAACTAATCAATAAATGATTATGATTACTAAAACGAATAGAAACTTGGCTAACGGTCGTCTTTTAAATGGATAAACTCAGTAAATAGGTAAAAGTATTCTCTAAAATTAATATATAGATTAAAGAATCAATGAAATGATTAGCTGAAAATGAACAGTCAATCATTATTTTTAGCCATGTATGACTTTTAGCAAACTATTGTTTAATTTTAGCCAATGATTTATTGTTTTTAGCTACTTGCTACATTTATTTAACTAGTTATATTTAGCTAACTATGTATTACTTTAACCTAACTATACCTTTAGCTAACTATGTATTACTTTTAGCTAACTGGTTACCTTTAGCTAACGATTTATTACTTTTAGCTAACTGGTTGCCTTTAGCTAACTATGTGTTACGTTTAGCTAACTATTTATTACTTTTAGCTAACTGGTTGCCTTTAGCTAACTATGTATTACTTTTAGCTAACTATACCTTTAGCTAACTATAGCTTTAGCTAATTATGTATTACTTTTAGCTAACTGGTTACCTTTAGCTAACTATTTATTACTTTTAGCTAACTGGTTGCCTTTAGCTAACTATGTATTACTTTTAGCTAACTGGTTACCTTTAGCTAACTATGTATTACTTTTAGCTAACTGGTTACCTTTACCTATGTACTACATTTAGTTAACTATGCATTACGTTTAGCTAACTATGTATTACTGTTAGTTAACTATTGATTACCTTTAGCTTACTATGTGTTACTTTTAGCTAACTACTCATTTCTTTTAGCTAATTATTTATTACATTTAGCTAACTATTTGGCCCTTTTAGTCAAGCATTTGTTCCTTTAAGATAAATTTCTTTTACGTTGAGCTGTTTGTTACTGTTGGCTAACCATTTGTTGCTTAATAGCCAACTATTTAATACTTTGAGCTATTATTATTGATATTGGTATATCAAATACATATCGAAATATTGCTATTTGCATAGTTATGATAAAACTTAGTTTTAAAAATAAAATCAAACAAACTGTAAACGCAGGTATAAAGTGTCTGTTAGGCCAACACATAACTACATAAAGAGGACGCAAATCAGGTTCCTCCAGGAACTTCTTCTCTGAATTTAGCCATTAAAAGTTCCTCGAGGAACCCTGAAGCAGCAATGGTTCCCTGAAGCCCTTCTAACTGGGAGAGAGTGGTTGAAAATGGCTTCACCAGTTCAGAAATGTAAAAGGAAGGTAAGACCGTCTAAGTCTCTGTGAATACTTGATTAAACCGAGTATCCTGAGTTTATTGAACATGTTTTCTCAAGTTCAGTTCATTTAACTCTGCTGGTTTCACACTTTCCCAGCTTCACAACACGGTTTTAAACTAATTATCGCCTTCAGTGCAGTCGGCTCACATTTGTGCTGCAGGAGGAGGACTTGTGTTTCCGATCTGAATGACCTTTAAATGATTTACAGTGTAAACACGACAGACCCCGGCAGCAGAGCTTTGACAGGTTGTTCTCTTCAGGTTGACACCTCCTGCCTTGTGGGCATCGGATGGGCGATTCCATTAGAGCTGCTTATCCTCCTCCACCGTCCAGCTAAACAGGCCCCTGCTGCATCCAACCTCCGCTCCCAGGTGTTTGTGCTGCTGCAGCTGTTTGCTTCCATCCACAGCCCATAATAACCTCTGTGTACATGTGACACATACATCACCTTTAAGGGTCCTCACATGAAGCCGGCTGTCAGCTTGTGTTGTACCTGCAGCAGTAAACCCGTCTCCTCCAGCCACCGAGCTGCAGAAGCTGCTTCTCGGTGTGTTTGCGGTCGTCTAATTGTCCGGCTCCCAGGACGCTTGTAATACAGCCACAGCTCATTTGCCGCCTCTATCTGGCCCTATTAGAGAACAGTAGGAAGGGATTTAGCCGCCACCTCTTATGATAGCCGCGCTAAGAGCTGGCCGTGATCCAGGAGAAATACTCTTAATTATCTCTCTTCTGCACTTCCCTGCTTGAGCGTTTAGGAACCAGCTGGAATTAAAAAAATGAAAAAATAGAACTTGACTGCACCTGAAGGGGCCTGGAAGATGAGAAACCGAACAAAGAGCATCATAACTTCAGGTCCAGATGCTACGATTGAAACCACGAGGACAACAATGACCTGCATGACTGAGAATCTTCACACATTTGCTCTGGATGGAATTCAAATCTGACTTTGCGCTCATCACATGGAGCTTTGTGCCGATTTAAATGGTGAAACTGCATAGCTTTTACTCAGCATCGTCCTCCCTGTCACCAAAATATGTTTATATAACTCATGAGGGCTGCAGGATTATGGACAAAAATAATAATCACCGCTATTTTGTGCAATATTGACTTAATTTCTAACCTGTTTCTCACAATTATTTACTGATTTTAGAGACTAAATATACACAGAACGCTGCTTTCACGTCCTTGTTGTGCTACATTCCTGCTAATGTACAAATCTACATCAAAATAAGACTTAAAATCATCTTAACTTGAATTCAGAGCATCTCCTAGAGGAGAAATATCATTAAAAATGTCCCCACTGTGTCCAGATGTCCCTGAACGCCTCCCATTCAGCTCCATAGAAGCTGCTGGTCGTCTGAGCTCAGAGAAGCTTCTAGTCTCCATCAGTTCCTGCAGTCAGATCAGCCTGATTTGACTCTAATTGTCATTTTAGACCAGTTCTGAGTCTTTCTGGTTCAGCTGTGAGACGATTTGGACAAATTTAAAGTGCTTCTGGACAAGTTTTAGTTCTTCTGGACAACCTTTGAGCAGCTGTGGATGCATTCAAAGACATTTAGACAACCTTTGAGTCATTTTAAACACATTACTAAACATTCAGTACATCTGTTGTCATTTCAGACAAACTTTCAGTCATTAAAGTCAAATGTCAGATTTACTTAATTTGACTTTGACTCACTGGTTAAACATCTGCTTATTAAGAGGCGCTACAATCTCCAGATGTTCCCTGAACGCCTCCCATTCAGCTCCAGTAGAAGCTGCTGGTCGTCTGAGCTCAGAGAAGCTTCTAGTCTCCATCGAAGAGCAGAATAAGGAGTTTTAAGGTCAGATTTATCTCCCTGGGCTGTTTTAAACCTTCACATCTCAGCTGATCTTGTTCATTTAACTATGAGAGGCCAACATTGTGAGAAACATTCCATCAGCTCTGCAGCTGACGTTAGTCTTTGGTTGAATTCAGAGCATCTCCTAGAGGATAAATATGACTTAAACTGAACCCAGAACTCCTCACTGGATAAACATCTGCTTATCAATAGACACTATAATCTCCAGATGTCCCTGAACGCCTCCCATGCAGCTCCATAGAAGCTGCTGGTCGTCTGAGCTCAGAGAAGCTTCTAGTCTCCATTAGTTCCTGCAGGAGTTCTGATGTCACATCTACCTGAAACCAGGTGACTTCATCTACCTGGACTGTTTTCTAGGAGCGTTTTAAACGTCTGTATCACAGTCAGCCATGTTCATTTAACAGTGAGAAGCCTAAATCCTGATCGTGATTAATCGTCCGTCCCTACTGCTGACATTTCTGCTGCCAAATCCTCCTTTTCAGACTTTCTTTCCTGTTCCTTTTCATTTTGTCGTGCACGTCTTCTTGTCATGTAAATAAAGTTAACAAATAAACTCTGTGAATCCAATAAATGCCTAAATGAAAGTCAAAGATGTTCTGACAGACTCACTTCTTTTGTAGATCAGTCATGGGAAATCTAAAATCCTGTCAGCTTTCTTTTTGTATCAAGCAGCACTTCACATCCAGTCTCCTGTCATTTCCCTGCTTTGTTCATGTGAATCTGACAGCTGCAGTGTTTGAGTTGTTGATTTCTGTTCTCCATCAGATCCCATGTGGCCAACCGCTCATCTCAAACCACATATTCCTGCATCTACAGTGGAGGTTCTGGGTAATAGTGTTTATTTTATTTTATATTTCTTGTTAAAGCTAAAACATTCATATTGTTTGTTCTGCCTGAAGCTAATCAACATCTTCTGGCGTCTTCGTCCTTCTTCCATACCGTTACTCCACCTTTAGAAAACGCCGACAGGGTTTTGTGACTCATGGCGTAAAAACAAACAAACAAACACACAAACACAGAGCGCTTTGTCGACACAAAAGTTACTGCAAATAAAAACTATTCAATTCAAAACACTTCAAACTTAAAACTGAGGATTTTGCTTTACAACAAAGAGCAAAAACCCCGAGGGGAGAAGTCCTGATGAACATTTCTGGAATCTTCCTTTTAATTTCCTTGTCATAAAAATTTAGGTGATTCGTCTTTTTGCCTCTTAATTTTTTTTAGGTCACAATTTATGACTTGAAATGTTTTTTACTTCTAGCTATATATATTAATTTTAACCAAGCATTTGTTACTTTCAGCTAACAACTTGCTAAGTTTAGCCATTAGTTACTTTTAACTAAGTATTTGTTACATTTAGCTAAAATTTTGTGACATTTAGCTAACTATGTGTTGCTTTTTGCTAGCTATTTGTTATGTTGAGCTAACCATTAGTTACTTCTCAATAAATATTTTATCACATTTGTTACGTTTAGCTAACTATTCATTATTTTTTAGCCAATTATTGATTACTCTTATCTTACCATTTATTACTTGTAGGTAAATATTTTATTACTATTACTTTGACCCAACTTTTCATTACATTTATCTAATTATTATTATTAACTGTTTATTACTTTAGGCTACATATATATCAATTTTAGCTAATCATTTGTTACTTTTAACTAACTATTGTTACATTTAGTTGATTATTTCTTACTTTTAGCTAACTACTCTTTATTCAGCTAATTACTTCTTACGTTTAGCTAACTATTTGGCCTTTTTAGTCAAGTATTTGTTACTGTTAGCTAAGAATCTGTTCCTTTTAGTTAAATTCATCTCTTTTATGTTGAGGTATTTGTTACTTTTAGTTAACTATTTGTTACTTTTACGTAACATTTGTTATTTTTAGCAAAAACTTTGCTACATTTAGTAAACTATGCTATATTTAGCTAACTACTTGTTACGTTTAGCCGTTGTGTTTAGCTAACATTTTGCTACATTTAGCTATTTGTAATGTTTAGCGATCCATTTATTGCTTTTTAGCTGTTACTTGTAGCTAAACATTGATCTCTTACGTTTAGCCAAGTAGCTGCTGCTTTTCACCAACTACATTACCTGCTTTTTCAGACGACTGTTCAAATCAGCGTTTCTTGGCATCAATTTGCTTTTTTTCACGCACTTTTAAGAAACACCTTCAGGGTGTTTTTTTGCATGCCACGGTTCACTCTTTGAGAGAAAAGCTCCTACAGATGAAGATAATTGATATTAAAACACTTTAAACTTAAAAAATAAGCATATCTGTCTCTGGTAAAACCTACGCCTTATGTACAGATATATAAATCTTCCCTTTTATTTCCTCGTCATCATAATTTAGGTGATTTGTCATGGGCCCTAGAAGCATGTGTTGCTGCATTAGTAGATTTAACGAGGACAGGCTTCGGTGTTTCCTGTCTGTAAATGGTGAGGAGGAGATGCTGGAGCAGTAATGGAGAGCTGGACCTGTCCTCTGCTCAGCTGCCGTCCTTGGATTTTGTAGGTGTGTTCGTAACTCCCCAAAGTGGCTTTCACACCCACAGAGATCGCACTGAGCCATCAGACAACAAGCTTTTAAAACCCTTAACACCCCCAGAAGTCTACTCAAAGCTGCTTGTAAACCTCACAAGTCCTGCCTGTTAAAACTCCTTCACCGTCCTCCTCCTCCTCCTCCTCCTCAGGCTTTTGTTTCACAGCCTCTTAAGCTTTCCGTCTTATTATCCCCGTTAGTTATCTTCTCATCAAGCCTCCCATCTCTCACATCTGTCCCTTCTCTCGGTTCCCGTGACCCTGAAACTTGTGCCTAATGAGCTCTGCACCGCTTCAAGATTAGATCTGTTTTATAGGGTGTTGTGAAGCTGAAGCTAATGGTGGCTAATTAGTGATCATGTCTCAGCTGTTTTAACACCGAGGCTTTCAGCTGACAATCAGCTGTTCCTGCAGCTCAGCGGCAGTTTACTGGGGCTCAGATGTAAAATGACGGCATCGTATCAGTTTCCAGTTTCCCCTGAAGTGTGCGCTCAGTTATCCTTCTATGTTAGCATACATCCCCAAACAGTGAGTTTAAAAGCTCCCATTGACCCAGGAGTTGACTTCATTTAATGTCAAACTGTGCATAAAACCTCTAACATGTATCCTTTATGTTGGAAATCTCAATTCTAAAAGCCAAAACAAGAAATATACCCAACCTGAAGGCAAATTCTACTGACAGAAAGGCGTTTTTTGGACTCGAGACGTACGATTTTACCTCATGGCATAATGGAAATCATACAGTTTATGTCATTTAATCAATAAATACAAGTTTTTCTGCCTCCAATCCAGTTTGAGTCACTTAATATTTAGCATCTGCTGCTTCTGACTCCCAGTCTGATGTCTTTGTCGTAGAAAATGTGCAGTTCAAGAGCAATAAAGTTATTAAATCAATGCAACTGCATTTCTGTTCTGTAGGTGTTCAGGAACCTTGTAGTAAAACTCCAGTAGAACATTGTCTAAATGTAGTACTAGAAGGTAAATGTAGTATTAGAGGGTAAATGTAGTACTAGAAGGTAAATGTAGTACTAGATTGTAAATGTAGTACTAGAAGGTAAATGTAGTACTAGAGGGTAAATGTAGTATTAGAGGGTAAATGTAGTATTAGAGGGTAAATGTAGTACTAGAGGGTAAATGTAGTATTAGAGGGTGAATGTAGTACTAGAGGGTAAATGTAGTATTAGAGGGTGAATGTAGTACTAGAGGGTAAATGTAGTACTAGAGGGTAAATGTAGTACTAGAGGGTGAATGTAGTACTAGAGGGTAAATGTAGTACTAGAGGGTAAATGTAGTACTAGAGGGTAAATGTAGTACTAGAGGGTAAATGTAGTGTTAGAGGGTAAATGTAGTACTAGATTGTAAATGTAGTACTAGAAGGTAAATGTAGTACTAGATTGTAAATGTAGTACTAGAAGGTAAATGTAGTACTAGATTGTAAATGTAGTACTAGAAGGTAAATGTAGTACTAGAGGGTAAATGTAGTATTAGAGGGTAAATGTAGTGTTAGAGGGTAAATGTAGTACTAGATTGTAAATGTAGTACTAAAAGGTAAATGTAGTACTAGAGGGTAAATGTAGTACTAGAGGGTAAATGTAGTACTAGAGGGTAAATGTAGTACTAGAAGGTAAATGTAGTGTTAGAGGGTAAATGTAGTACTAGAGGGTAAATGTAGTGTTAGAGGGTAAATGTAGTGTTAGAGGGTAAATGTAGTATTAGAGGGTAAATGTAGTGTTAGAGGGTAAATGTAGTACTAGAGGGTAAATGTAGTACTAGAGGGTAAATGTAGTACTAGAGGGTAAATGTAGTACTAGAGGGTAAATGTAGTGTTAGAGGGTAAATGTATTAGAGGGTAAATGTAGTGTTAGAGGGTAAATGTAGTGTTAGAGGGTAAATGTAGTATTAGAGGGTAAATGTAGTAAATGTAGTATTAGAGGGTAAATGTAGTACTAGAGGGTAAATGTAGTATTAGGGGTAATGTAGTACTAGAGGGTAAATGTAGTATTAGAGGGTAAATGTAGTATTAGAGGGTAAATGTAGTATTAGAGGGTAAATGTAGTGTTAGAGGGTAAATGTAGTGTTAGAGGGTAAATGTAGTATTAGAGGGTAAATGTAGTATTAGAGGGTAAATGTAGTATTAGAGGGTAAATGTAGTACTAGAGGGTAAATGTAGTATTAGAGGGTAAATGTAGTACTAGATTGTAAATGTAGTACTAGAAGGTAAATGTAGTATTAGAGGGTAAATGTAGTATTAGAGGGTAAATGTAGTATTAGAGGGTAAATGTAGTGTTAGAGGGTAAATGCAGTATTAGAGGGTAAATGTAGTACTGGAGGGTAAATGTAGTACTAGAGGGTAAATGTAGTATTAGAGGGTAAATGCAGTATTAGAGGGTAAATGTAGTATTAGAGGGTAAATGTAGTATTAGAGGGTAAATGTAGTACTAGAGGGTAAATGTAGTATTAGAGGGTAAATGTAGTACTAGAGGGTAAATGTAGTATTAGAGGGTAAATGTAGTACTAGAGGGTAAATGTAGTACTAGAGGGTAAATGTAGTACTAGAGGATGTACTGAGGCTCCACCAGATGTATTAAACCTGTTTTCTCTCCATGATGTCAGTAAATGTATCATAGATCAGCTGTAGTTCCTGGTTGTTCCACCAGGTGGAGCCTCTTCCTGTTTAATCCTGTAGAGACCAGAGGAGGCGTCACTCAGACTACAGTTCATGTTGGAAGCAGAGAGCATTGTGGGAGTTTAGCTGCAACGGGCACCATGACAAAGACTTCTGTGGTGGTTAATGACCTCCGACTATATAACAGCTGCTTTTGTTGTTCAAATCATGTGTCAGTTGACTAAAATTACAATCTCAGCACATATTTTTTTTATATATATTTAATTCCTTATTGACTTCTTTAATAGTTTCATGGACAGAAGTTAGAGATGATGTAAATTCTCACCACTGTGTTCAAATCATTTCTGAATTACTGTGTTGAACTAGTTTAGCTTGATGGACGGTCTGGTGGGTTTTGTTCCATCCTTCTTGTTGAGGCCGTCGCTGCTGTAATCTGTGGTTTGAGACGAGACGTTTGAAAGTAGAAATCCACCAACATCTGGAGGCGACACTCTGTCAGAGTGATGATGTTTGTCCATAAAGGCTGGGACTAAAGAGGAAGCGGCTCTGAGGCTCCATTTCTGGCTGTTTTAATGTCAGAAGCTTCCAATGCTGTTTATCTGTGCAGCAAACAACCATCTGGAGTCCTGATGATGTTTGGTTCCTCCAGAGGAAAGAGGAGGAACATCATTCAGAGACTCTCTGATGGAAGACAGTCTCATTTTACACAGATTTGTCTTGCTCTTGCATTAAATAAACATACTGTTGAAAAACATTCACAAATGTATTTGTCATTTCAATTTTAATAAAATATTTAAATAAATATTTTAAATGAAATAAATATTAATTCAGAATATTAAAAAATATTAAATAAATAAAATGTTTACTGAAATAAATATTTAAATAAAAAAATTCAATACATAACATATTTAAGTTATTACAAAAATAGTAATAATTATAAAAATATTTTATATTTAAATATTAAATATACAATAATTTTTTAAATTTAAATACTTTTAAAATATTTTTATTTTTAAAACTGCTAAATTTAAGCTTTTTGTTTTTACAGGTTTTTAATTAAATAATTAATTTTTATTTATTTATTTGATTAAACTGCTCAATTCAAACTGTACATAGGTGATATTTTGAACACAATATAACGTGCGAGTTTACAGAAAAAGCAGTTTTGACAAAAACCTGTAGCTAAATAAATGCCGAAATTTAATTCACGGCATAAAGACGTATTAATTATTTAATTTAGAACGTTACAGATATTTTCTTAATTATTATTTAACAGAGGAAACTGAGGAAGCTCAGATTTATTGCTGTAAACATCCCATATTTTTCAAACTTACACTTCGTGACATCTGGAAAGGTGTTTTTTTACTACAGAAACGTCGAACGCATGCGTCTTTATTGGCGTGTGATTTGTTTTAACATCTGAAGTCCGTCTAGAAGAAACAAACGTTCAGCTTTTCACCTGAATTCTTTTAAAATGAACGAGGCTCGTTTGGATTCTGCAGCCAGACGTCCAACCTGAGCCTCCCCCCGACATCCTTCAGTCTCTGCTGGAGGAGGCAGGAGGAGGAAGAGGACGGCGGCTCCTCTTCCTCTCGTCTTCCAGCTGACCTGTCTGATGGGAGCCGACAGCAGATCACAGCTGACAGCTACAGAAAGGTGGGAGAGGAGGGAGGAGAGGAGGGAGGAGAGGAGGGAGGAGAGGAGGGAGGAAGCCGCTGGAGGAGAGGCTTCCTCACAGGGAGGCGACGGGATTAGAGGAGGACCGAGGTCTGGGTGCTGAATCTGACCGGGGCTTGATCTGCTCCGAGTAAAGACGCTGGACGGAGATGAGAAAAGGTTTGCAGGAGTCTGGGGAGGTTTTTCTTTTTCTGTCAGGGTGGAATTTTTGATGGAAACCGACAGACTTTAAAAGTTCTCCAGCTCTGCTCCTCGGAGGCTCGCAGCTCGAGGCGACAGAGTTCCTCTTTTCTTTTCGGCTGCATTCGTTTCCATCCGGGGTGCAGGTCTGAGGATTTAGCACCGATGAAGCTGCTCCCAGTCAACAGACAGGCTGAAGATCCCATCAGGGGTCGCAGAGGTGGAGACCGGCCTGGGCGCTAATGTGGCTCAAGGAACCTGCAGGAAGCCTCGGCAGATTTTTTAATGGTCGTCATTTAAATCCAATAAAGCCGATGAGTGATTAGTTCAGATGAAACTGAGAGAGCTTTTCCAAGGAGCCTCGGTCCAGTGAAAGTTCCTCAGAGCTCAACAGGCCTTTAATTTAAAGCTGTTATCATTCCTTACTTCAACGTGTGCAGCTGCATTCAAGAGCAAAGCTGTTCCTTATTCCAGCAGCTTATTGATAAAGAACACAACGACTGTCCCTTCATGCTGAGAACAACCTGATAAGGAAGTTTAATCTTAAAAATTCCGCCAAAAATAGAGAATTTGTTCGAACCAGATTCTGTAAAATAATAAAAATTCTGTGCTTCTCTGTGCAGCCAGAACACCTGGAGTGAATTCAGCGTGAAAAACAGACATGAGACAAAAATACAGGGATTTTTTTGGTTGAACTGCAGGCAGTGTTTACACACAGCAGATAGGACAAAAGTATAATAAAAATAAATAATTAAAAATGTAAATAGTAAAGCATCTATAGCATTTAGAATCACCATGTTTTTGTCCAGTGTTGGTAAAAACCTGTAGACACTTGGAAAATGTTGATTCCAGGTTTTATTTTTGTGAGTTTTCTTTTCATGGCAGTGCTGTTTGAATTAGCATTTAGCATTAGCATTTAGCAGCCAGCTAAATGGTAGCATCAGCACTGGTCACTACCTGGAGTATCTCCTAAACGGGCCTGGGTCAGCTGAATGTGGATTAGCAGTTAGCTTTAGCATTTGGCAGCTAGCTAAATGGTATTATCGACACTGGTTGCTACCTGGAGCATCTCCTAAACAGGCCTGGGTCATCTGAATGTGGCAGTCCTGTTTGGATTAGCAGTTAGCACTAGCATTTAGCAGCTAGCTAAATGGTAGCTTCAGCACTGGTCACTACCTGGAGCATCTCCTAAATGGGCCTGGGTCAGCTGAATGTGGCAATGCTGTTAGAATTAGTGGTTAGCATTAGCATTATAGGCAAATCTGGCTGTATAGTCTCCTTGTGAGTGGTGAGTTTGTTGGTAGTATATTTTAAGCAGTTAGTGGTTAGCATTAGCATGTAGCATTTGCACTAGATAAATGTTAGCATTGGCACTGGTCACTACCTGGAGCATCTCCTAAACAGGCCTGGGTCAGTTGAACATGGCAGTGCTGGTTGGATTAGCAGTTAGCATTAGCATTTAGCAGCTAGCTAAATGGTAGCATCGGCACTGGTCACTACCTGGAGCATCTCCTAAACAGGCCTGGATCAGCTGAACGTGGCAGTACTGTTTGAATTAGCAGTTAGCATTAGCATTTAGCAGTTAGCAAAAAGGTAGCATCACCACCGGTCCCTATCTGGAGCATCTCCCAAATGGCCCTGGGTCAGCTGAACGTGGCAGTGCTGTTTAAATTAGCAGTTAGCATTTAGCAGCGAGCTAAATGGTAGCATCGACACTGGTTGCTACCTGGAGCATCTCCTAAACGGCCCTGGGTCTGTTGAACGTGGCAGTGCCTGTTGAATTAGCAGTTAGCATTAGCATTTAGCAGCTAGCTAAATGATAGCTAAATGACGTTTCTGAGTTCTCTCTCTTTCTTCATGGTAGTTCTGTTTCCATACAGCTGCAGGACTTTAGACTGCAGTGAAAAATTAAACTACAGTGAGGAAAAACTCACCAAGAGCAAAAAGAAACTACATCCGCAGTAAAATGCATCGGTTTAAAACATCAAGTCTTACAGCAAAACACTGACAGGTACATACTTTTCCTGAACCAAGGTTTCAAATGCAGGACTTGTCTAGTTCAGTGACATTTACTTCATCATTTATAACAGTTGTTCTCTGTGTAGCAGGTGCAGGACTTTATATCGCAGTGAAAAACGAGCCTACAGTGAGGAAAATTGCAGCAGGTGCAGAAAAGCAACCAGAAACTTAAACATCTACAGCAGTAAAAGGCAAAATGCACATAAATGCAGCAGCAGTATTAGAAATGAAGCCCAGATCTGGGAGTTTGGGGACGTAGATTTGGGGAAAGTGGCACAAAAATGATGTTGGACGGCGATGAAGCTAAGGGGGCTAAGCTAGCTGCTATGTGCTACAGAGACGAGGTGTTCCAGGCAGGTAAAGAGCAGAGTTTTCTTAGCATTGTGAGCAAAGCATGCAGAGAAAAGCAGCTTTATAAACAGACTAAATGAAAAGAGACACCAAGGAAAGCCGATTTTAAGGCTCCTTAAAGACGACCGCTGCTTCTTCCACCTCCTTAATTCTTCCGTGAACCATCGGAGCGGCTGAAAGGCGACGCCGGGGGTTTTATCGGCGGGCCAGATGTGGTCCTGATGTTTTCGGTCAGGTATCAGCGGCTCGGCTTCACCTGCCAGTCACCTCGTCCCTCCCTGCAGAGCAACACGGACCGGCTAACTTCATTACACATGACCGAACGAGAACCACATGATCGAGTGTGTGTGTGTGTGTGTGTGTGTGTGTGTGTCGGGTTGAGGAAGTTCACCGGGAATCCAAACCATTTAAAAACATTACAGGCGTATTATGTCTGGCTACTCTATACCCGCGAATCCCTTGCATTTAATTTGAGGTCAGGACCCCAGAATTGGTCACCGTCTGTTGAAGGAACGCAGTATATTTACTACATATATTACACATAATATATACAATCCCCATTCGTTTACGCCACATGGCCTCCTCAGGTCAAGTAAAGTGCATTAAAAAGGGTTTTAAAAAGACCAAATGTCAGTAAATGTTCTTTTTAACGTCTTAGTATTGCAGCGCCTACTGCACGTACCGTATGAGCATCTGACTAATATAAACTCTTAATCTTAGTCAAAAAAAAAAAAGCTTGTTTCTGTCTGGTTTGGTGCTGAAATGACAGATGGGCTCCGTTAAAGTGATAATTAGCATTTTGGATGAGTAAAAGCAGTGTTTTAGCTCTTTAGGACCACAGTAGAGCAGCAAGAAATAAGAAAGCCAAATGGGAAAATGTGTATTTTGTGTGATTATGTAATTTTTCAAACTGCTCTGATAAGTTATGGACTTATTACTGTATTACTTTGAGCCGCTCAGTGTCTTTTTTTAAAGACTACAAATATGGGGTTGAGTCAGAACTGGTGTAATTTATTACATCGAGGCTTTAATACAATTCTAAATCCATGACAGACTGTTTTTGGCACAAACCGAAGCCAGATCTTTTGTTTACATCCACTGTCATGAAACTAAAGCATTTCCTCATAAATTCAGTATCAATAATCGATAATATAGTAACTAAATATTTGTTCTTTGTGGATATACTGTAAGTACTAAAGATAACAGACACAGGATAAAGTCATGAAGATAGCTCTTATATGTACTAAAGGACATGGACTATGGACTAAACGTGGACCAAACTGGACTAAATCAAGCTGGACTAAATGTGAACCGAAATTGGACTAAACCAAGCTGGTTTAAACATGGACCAAACTGGACTAAACCAAACTGGACTAAACGTGGACCAAACTGGACTAAACCAAACTGGTCTAAACATGGAGCAAACTGGACTAAACATGGACCAATCTGGACTTAACCAAACTGGACTAAACGTGGACCAAACTGGACTAAACCAAACTAGACTAAACATGGACCAAACTGGACTAAACCAAACAGGACTAAACATGGAGCAAACTGGACTAAACGTGGACCAATCTGGACTAAACCAAACTGGACTAAACATGGACCAAACTGGACTAAACCAAAGAGGACTAAACGTAGACCAAACTGGACTAAACCAAACTGGACTAAACATGGACCAATCTGGACTTAACCAAACTGGACTAAACGTGGACCAAACTGGACTAAACCAAACTGGACTAAACATGGACCAAACTGGACTAAACCAAACTGGACTAAAAGTAGACCAAAGAGGACTAAACGTAGACCAAAGTGGACTAAACATGGACCAAACTGGACTAAACCAATCAGACCTGCTTTCTGCTGGTTCCTGGTTGACTCTGGACCATCCTGACCAGGTGTCTCTCAGCAGCAGGTGGTAGTTTGTGTTTCCTTCCTGATGGTGGCAGCAACACACCTGGACCATGAACTTTATACTACAAACAGGTGATTCTAGGACCTGAAGCTGCTTTGAAACGGCTCCAAGGGACTTTCTGACTGGTTTTTAGCTCCTCAGACTTTCTGAGTCTAATGAGTGGATCTAATAGGTTCTATTTAAATCGGATCAGAGGAGTCAGCAGCTGTAGTCGACTGCAATCACTCATGAGAAGTTAAGAGGCTATGAAACTTAGAAAATTTGATTAACACAACTTTCTACATCACCAGAATTGATAATTCAAGTTGCTGTATGTACGTTCTGACAGTACAAAGCAAGCCTCCTGTAGTTTTTATGTAAATATAAATACGCAAACCCTGATTTACTGTTAAGATGTGAGTAATGAGGAGGGTCGTCCATTAATTTAAACAGAAAACATCAAACACCTTTTCTGTAATTTGTAAAAATGTAGGACTTGTGGGGGAAGAAGCTCCACGTGGACCTGATTTTTGATCATGATGATTATGAATTATGTTCAATATTATCTAATAAGGTAACATAATAGTGATTTAACTGAAACCGAACCACAAAATGAGGGAAAACCAAAATTTAACAACAGCAGAAAACCTAATATTGAGCTTTATGGTGTCTTATCTGTCACAGGACACAAACTCTTGTGGGTAAAAGTCCAGGTTTTGGTTTATGCCACTAAAAAGTTCCATTGATGATGCTTCGCTAAGTTGGATGTGTTGGTTTCCTCGGTCTGCGGAGCATCGGAAGATATCTTGCAGACAGGTTTCGTGGTGTCTGTCGGCTACACGAGTGAAATAATTCCACATTTTGCTGCCTTATCTGCACGCTGTAAACGTTCGGCATCAGTGCTTGAATTTGCATCTATGTCTCGGGGCTGTGAAAGCTGCAGGAGAGAAGAAGAAAACAGTTCGCTTGCTTCTATTGTTTCTGTTTTTGTGTGTGTGAGAACCCCAGCAAGACTTCATGGAAACTAATGCAGAAGAAAGACGAATCCACAATCTAGATTTTCCACTTTTATCCTCCACAGTCTTTTAGTCGCACTTAATGAGACGCGGGGAGATAAGATTAGAGACGAGGAATGCAAAAGGAAAGATGCAGGGAGAGATTCCTAACAGGCTTAATATTTATTTAACAGATATGCAGAAATGTGACCACAGGAGAAGAGTGAACGGTTTGCTGAAGAAGACCTGCGATAATAATCTGGAATGAATTAAGCTTCCAGTCAGACACCGATCCAAAGATATTCAATAAATTCAGGGAGTTTTAAGAACTGGAGCTGGAAATCAGAATAAAATTGATTGTGGTTGTATTTCTGTGGCGCTTTGGGGCTTGAATCAACATACAAACCAGCCGACAGCGTCTCCTTCTCCAACAACACAACTTAAACGTTATAATGATGCTTCCATGGAAAACAGTGAGACAGATAGTAAGTCTGTCTCACTGTTATGCATGCATTAGCTGTGCATAACATCTTTAAATATAATCAAAGTGTGAATCCAGGTGTCTGTTTTCACTTTCAAATGGATGAAAATCGAATCAAGAAGCATCACGTTGCTTGGATTTCTGATTGTCGGGACGTTTTGGGGTTTTATGCAGGAAAAAAGTCAGATGAGTTTAGTATAATTGGCAATTTTCACTTTGAAAACCAACAAAGACGTGTTTTAGATCGAGTTAGATGAGAACAGATGTGCTTTGATGGAGCTTGTGCTGACAAATGAGCACATAATAGACAACATGAGCAACTGGTCTTCTGTGTTTTGACTCAAGTCTTTCTCACTGTGTACAAATGTGTTGCCTTCAATTTCCAGATCCTTAAATATTTAGCATCTGACAATCCTTAGTCCTAATCTGATACCATTTTCTGCATAATACACGCTTCGTGTATCATAGATCAGCTGTAGTTCCTGGTTGTTCCACCAGATGGAGCCTCTTACTGTTTAATACTGTAGAGACCAGAGGAGGCGTCACTCAGACTACAGTTCATGTTGGAAGCAGAGAGCATTGTGGGAGTTTAGCTAGCAACGGGCACCATGACACAGACTTCTGTGGTGGTTAATGACTAAACAAAAATAAATAAATAAAATAAATATGTGAACAAGCAAATAAAGGGTAAAAGATGACAAAATTAACAATTAATGAAGATGCAATTAAACGATTAGACACTACGAATAGATGAGAAGCTTATGATAATAATAATAATAAATAAAAATAGAAAGACATCACATGAAAGCAAGCTGATTTAAAAGAAGACACTGATTCAGAAAGTGCATGGAAACTTCAAACATTTATATATATATTCTTACAAATCGGTGCTAATTGTCTCTGCTACATTAGCGCTAATAGAACTGTGTGTTGAGTTAAACGTCGCTGATCTCAGAGCTGACAGGAGTTAAAGCTGTCAGATAGACGCCAGATGCTTCATCAACACTCGCTGTCCGTCCCGTGCAGCAGCTGTGGCTGTTGGACTCCAGCGCAACCTTTAAGTGTCACGTCTGACCCACCCAGTCAATCACCGCCTCCCCCTCCCTCACCCCCCATCTGGCCCACTCTCTCCCGGTAGGGGTGTCGGCTCACCTCTGGTCGGCTCCCAGCTCAGCCAGCGAATCAATTTGGTCTCTATTACCTGTCGCAGCCTCGCAGCGGTGCCATCCTCCGCCGTCCCCGGATGCCAGCGAGTCGGTTTCAACCCAATTAGCATACAGAGGCTCTCGGCCCCACACACAGAAATGCGACGTGCCACCCAGCCTTGGCTTGATGTGCCAATGAATCAACCCAGTTTCCATTGAGAGCACCCCGCCGACACACACACACACACACACACACACACACACACACCTGCGCACACATGTAGCTAATTAAACACCTGGTGCTGCTTGGCCCGGCTAATCGCAGATTAATTGTTTCCTTGTTGTAAAGGGCTACGGGTGTCTGCTATTTCTATTTAATCTCCACGCAGACATACAGCACTTAAAAAAAGTCTCCCATTTAATTGCCTCACATTTAATTACGGCCAGTTTAATTTGGCTTTTTGTGACTAGAATTTGTAACTCGTTCATGTCAACATGAGGACAGATTTCCACAAAGTAATGTCAATTAATTAAAATATAACATGTAAAATAACTTACTCCCTTAATTCAACACACATTCAGTAAACTGGTGCTAAAGATCACACAGTTAGTGAAATGGAGATCATCAGAGTGTCTCAGTGATTGTAGTATAAAGACTCCTGGATCTGGAAGGTCCAGTCCCTGCTGGATCCTGGATAGAACTACACCATGAAGACTGAAGAACCTCCAAGAACCTCTGAGAGAAGGTTGTTGAACAGAATCAGTCAGGAGATGAAACCAGAACATTTAAGGTCCTGAAGATCTCTAGGAGTCCAGTTAGACCATCATTAAGACCTGGAAGGACCTGGACCATGAGGACATCTGACTAGAGCAGGTCCTCCTCAAAGACTGAGAGACCGAGCAGGAAGGAGACCAGAGAGGGAGGCCACCAAGACTCCTATGACTCCTTTGAAGGAGTTAGAAGAAGGAGACTAGTGAGGGAGGACACCAAGACTCCTATGACTCCTCTGAAGGAGTTAGAAGAAGGAGACTAGTGAGGGAGGACACCAAGACTCCTATGACTCCTCTGAAGGAGTTAGAAGAAGGAGACTAGTGAGGGAGGACACCAAGACTCCTATGACTCCTCTGAAGGAGTTAGAAGAAGGAGACTAGTGAGGGAGGACACCAAGACTCCTATGACTCCTCTGAAGGAGTTAGAAGAAGGAGACTAGTGAGGGAGGACACCAAGACTCCTATGACTCCTCTGAAGGAGTTAGAAGAAGGAGACTAGTGAGGGAGGACACCAAGACTCCTATGACTCCTCTGAAGGAGTTAGAAGAAGGAGACTAGTGAGGGAGGACACCAAGACTCCTATGACTCCTCTGAAGGAGTTAGAAGAAGGAGACTAGTGAGGGAGGCCACCAAGACTCCTATGACTCCTCTGAAGGAGATACAAGAAGGAGACTAGTGAGGGAGGCCACCAAGACTCCTATGACTCCTCTGAAGGAGTTAGAAGAAGGAGACTAGTGAGGGAGGACACCAAGACTCCTATGACTCCTCTGAAGGAGTTAGAAGAAGGAGACTAGTGAGGGAGGACACCAAGACTCCTATGACTCCTCTGAAGGAGTTAGAAGAAGGAGACTAGTGAGGGAGGACACCAAGACACCTATGACTCCTCTGAAGGAGTTAGAAGAAGGAGACTAGTGAGGGAGGACACCAAGACTACTATGACTCCTCTGAAGGAGATACAAGAAGGAGACTAGTGAGGGAGGACACCAAGACTCCTATGACTCCTTTTGAAAGAGTTAGAAGGAGACTAGTGAGGGAGGACACCAAGACTCCTAGACTCCTCTGAAGGAGTTAGAAGAAGGAGACTAGTGAGGGAGGACACCAAGACTCCTATGACTCCTCTGAAGGAGTTAGAAGAAGGAGACTAGTGAGGGAGGCCACCAAGACTCCTATGACTCCTCTGAAGGAGTTAGAAGAAGGAGACTAGTGAGGGAGGACACCAAGACACCTATGACTCCTCTGAAGGAGTTAGAAGAAGGAGACTAGTGAGGGAGGACACCAAGACTACTATGACTCCTCTGAAGGAGATACAAGAAGGAGACTAGTGAGGGAGGACACCAAGACTCCTATGACTCCTCTGAAGGAGATAGAAGAAGGAGACTAGTGAGGGAGGACACCAAGACTCCTATGACATGTAAAATAACTTACTCCCTTAATTCAACACACATTCAGTAAACTGGTGCTAAAGATCGCACAGTTAGTGAGATAGAGATCATCAGAGTGTCTCAGTGATTGTAGTATAAAGACTCCTGGATCTGGAAGGTCCAGTCCCTGCTGGATCCTGGATAGAACTAGACCATGAAGACTGAAGAACCTCCAAGAACCTCTGAGAGAAGGTTGTTGAACAGAATCAGTCAGGAGATGAAACCAGAACATTTAAGGTCCTGAAGATCTCTAGGAGTCCAGTTAGACCATCATTAAGACCTGGAAGGACCTGGACCATGAGGACATCTGACTAGAGCAGGTCCTCCTCAAAGACTGAGAGACCGAGCAGGAAGGAGACCAGAGAGGGAGGCCACCAAGACTCCTATGACTCCTCTGAAGGAGTTAGAAGAAGGAGACTAGTGAGGGAGGACACCAAGACTCCTATGACTCCTCTGAAGGAGTTAGAAGAAGGAGACTAGAGAGGGAGGCCACCAAGACTCCTATTACTCCTCTGAAGGAGTTATAAGGAGACTAGTGAGGGAGGACACCAAGACTCCTATGACTCCTTTGAAGGAGTTAGAAGAAGGAGACTAGTGAGGGAGGCCACCAAGACTCCTATGACTCCTCTGAAGGAGTTAGAAGAAGGAGACTAGTGAGGGAGGCCACCAAGACTCCTATGACTCCTCTGAAGGAGTTAGAAGAAGGAGACTAGTGAGGGAGGACACCAAGACTCTATGACTCCTCTGAAGGAGTTAGAAGAAGGAGACTAGTGAGGGAGGACACCAAGACTCTATGACTCCTCTGAAGGAGTTAGAAGAAGGAGACTAGTGAGGGAGGACACCAAGACTCCTATGACTCCTCTGAAGGAGTTAGAAGAAGACTAGTGAGGGAGGACACCAAGACTCCTATGACTCCTCTGAAGGAGTTAGAAGAAGGACACTAGTGAGGGAGGACACCAAGACTCCTATGACTCCTCTAAAAGAGTGATTAGAAGGAGACTAGTGAGGGAGGACACCAAGACTCCTATGACTCCTCTGAAGGAGTTAGAAGAAGGAGACTAGTGAGGGAGGACACCAAGACTCCTATGACTCCTCTGAAGAAGTTAGAAGAAGGAGACTAGTGAGGGAGGACACCAAGACTCCTATGACTCCTCTGAAGGAGTTAGAAGAAGGAGACTAGTGAGGGAGGCCACCAAGACTCCTATGACTCCTCTGAAGGAGTTAGAAGAAGGAGACTAGTGAGGGAGGACACCAAGACTCCTATGACTCCTCTGAAGGAGATACAAGAAGGAGACTAGTGAGGGAGGACACCAAGACTCCTATGACTCCTCTGAAGGAGTTCCTGTTCATCAACAACTGTTGTCTGTTCTTCATCAAAGCTTCATGGAGACAAAGAGAAAGACTCTGTTGGAAAAAGCTCAGATTAAATCTGGACTAGAGTCACCAGAAGACATGTGGAGACTCTGAAGTCCTGGAAGAAGGTTCTTTGGTCTGAGGAGACCAGGATGGAGGTTTAGACCATCAGACTAGATGTTGTGTTTGGCAGGTCATCACAAACACACCATCCCCATTGTGAAGCATGGTGGTGGCAGCATCATGATGTGAGGATGCAGTCACTTGTTTTACATGTAATATTTTTAGTTTATTGACTTTACTTTGTGGAAACATGTTTTCACTCCAACATTAAAGAGTAATTTCTGGAAAGTCCTTTTCAAAAAAGCCGAATCAAAATGACCACGATTGACAATGAAAAGCAGTAAAAGGAGAAAACGTCCATGAGAGAAAAATGTTTCAGTAAGTCGTAAAGTGAAGACGCACGTCAGCTATTTAAATATTTACATGCACATGTCAGATGCTGTGCTGTAGGTCTGATGCTTGGTCACACTTTAATCAACTGCATTAAAACAACACCAACAGTTTAATTCAAATAACTCCACCTAGTTTGTATCTGCTTTAACTTAACGACCGCTCCAAGCAGAGCAATAATGAGAGAACAGGCAGTAAAACAGCAAACCGACGTTAAAGGTTTTAGGAAAATGGTCTGAAATATCATGAAACGATAAGATAATTACATATAAAATGGAAAAAGAGGCAGAAGAAGCGGCGACACAACAGGACGGCGACACGTGTGAAGGAGGCGGAAACAGAGAAAGTCTCAGTGAGGCTGAATTAAAGTCCAATCAGGGCTGAGAGCTGCTCACACGGCCATACATCAAGGTTAATGCATCCTAACAGAACATAATTTGCTCCGTGTGCGACAGCTAACAGACTTTAATGCTTTAATAAAGCGGCGCTGAACACCGAGTCGCTGGCTTTAGCTACTGCTGCGACTGAATAATCATTTTTATGGGTGAAACTCAATCTACCTGTAAATTGCTTTGTTACAGCCCCTCGGTGCTTTTACAGAGGGAGGCTCATAGTTCACGGGCTGCTTCTGTCCGACTGTCTCTTACTGTAATCCCAACCAGCTTCCTACCAGCTTATCTCTCTTAATTAGCTCATCTGCTAAATGCTCACACAAGCAGAACCTTTATTTCCAGTGCTACATGTGCATGATTGGGCTGCTTCACGTCACATTGTGGCGCCGTTTTGCAAAATAACGTCTGAACTCTGCTTCAGCTTCAAGCAGATTCACCTCCAGGTTTCATTTCAGCAAACAGGAAGAAAAATAACGCGTTTCTATCCAACTTTAGATGTTTAACTCAAGAACGTTGTATTTTAATCAGCCATAAATATAATTTTTACAGGTATTTGCTGTTATTTGAAATAAAAAAATAATTAAAAATGGTAAACACATTCATATTTTTGTTAAATTATATATAATATGTGGTAAAATCACAGAAAATAGTATTAATTTCATTGTTAACTGTAAAAATGGTGTTTTTCACTACATTTGAATACATAAAATCACAGTTTATTTTGCATAAAAAGACATTTTAAATATTTTTCTGTTTGTTGAAATATAAATTATGTATGCTGAGGATTTAAAATGGTAAATAGTTTGTGAGATTTATTTTTTAAATTTGTTTTGTTTTGTAAAATTACACATAATAAGTTTTAATTTACGTTAACTGTAAATAATCAGTAAATATTGTCTGAAACCAGCTTTTCTCTGAGCGTTAATTCGTCCTCTCACCGCTGACAGTCATTCATCGGATTAGTTGCAGCTTGGTTGCAAACATTTATGACCGTTTCCTCAAAGGTAAATCAGCTCAAACACATCAGGCTGCAGCTTTTTCTACATCTTGACTCGATAAACAAACAAAAACTGACTACAGAAGTGGATGCCAGTGTTTCAAACCAAGCAAAAAGATAATTAAATGAATAAAAATCAAATGCAGCTACGTGGAGGATCAGGAATAGGAACAGGAAGGTTCACAAACATATGTGAGCGTTTAGCCGCATCAGACGCAGTAGATAAAGAAGCTGTTTGTGGAGAATGAAGAGCAAAAAACACAACAGGCCCCAAATTTGCATGAATAAAGCAAAATAATCACAGGAGGTTTGAAGTAAAGGAAGCAGAATCCCACCAGGCCACGAAAACTCTCTCAGTTTTCATTTTCAGTGACGGATCGACGAAAGACGTCCGTCTGAAGGAGCATAAATCCACTCTGATTTAAGGGTTCTGGGACAAACTGAGGTGTTTTCTTTTTATTTAAGAGACACGGAGGCTTCAAATGTGCACAGTAGAATGAGCAGAAACAGCAAAAAGCAACTCCACACAATAACCGAACGATGACGGACGTGACTGACTGTTTAAAACGCACATTTAAAACCATTTCAGGTAGATGTGACATCAGAACTCCTGCAGGAACTGATGGAGACTAGAAGCTTCTCTGAGCTCAGACGACCAGCAGCTTCTATGGAGCTGCATGGGAGGCGTTCAGGGACATCTGGAGATTATAGCGTCTCTTAATAAGCAGGTGTTTATCCAGTGAGGAGTTCTGGGTTCAATTTAAGTCATATTTATCCTCCAGGAGATGCTCTGCTGATGGAATGTTTATCACAATGTTGGCCTCTCATAGTTAAATGAACAAGATCAGCTGAGATGTGAAGGTTTAAAACAGCCCAGGGAGATAAATCTGACCTTAAAACTCCTTATTCTGCTCTTCGATGGAGACTAGAAGCTTCTCTGAGCTCAGACGACCAGCAGCTTCTATGGAGCTGGATGGGAGGCGTTCGAGGACATCTGGAGATTATAGCGTCTGTTGATGAGCAGATGTTCATCCAGTGAGTCAAAGTCAAATTAAGTAAATCTGACATTTGAACAAAACGACTGAAAGCTTGTCTGAAATGACAACAGATGTACTAAATGTTTAGTAATGTGTTTAAAATGACTCAAAGGTTGTCTAAATGTCTTTGAATGCATCCACAGCTGCTCAAATGTTGTCCAGAAGAACTAAAACTTGTCCAGAAGCACTTTAAATTTGTCCAAATCGTCTCACAGCTGAACCAGAAAGACTCAGAACTGGTCTAAAATGACAATTAAAGTCTAATCAGGCTGATCTGACTGCAGGAACTGATGGAGACTAGAAGCTTCTCTGAGCTCAGACGACCAGCAGCTTCTATGGAGCTGGATGGGAGGCGTTCAGGGACATCTGGAGATTGCAGCGCCTATTGAGAAGTTTTGGTACATTTTTATTCATATTTAGCTTCTAGAAGATGCTCTAGATTCAGGTGAAAATGATCTGAAGTCTGATTTTGATGCAGATTTGTACTTTAGCAGGAATTTAGCACAACATGCACATGGAATCAGAGCATTTGAGGAGCTTTGGGTACAAGTTTATCGACATTTATCCTCTAAGAGATGCTCCCAGTTCAGCTGCAGATTAGATTTTATGTTTTCGAATCACTCAATAACGACTAATCCATTTACAAATAAAGTTTTTAAGTCATCTTGTTAAACTTCCTGTATATTTTCATCCCACAGAAAAAACTAAACAGGTTTTTTTCCCGCCAGTGTTTCCATCCTGAGATTAAAAGGAACAACACTCATCAAGCTCCTCTGGTCCGACCGACTTCTGCACCGTTTAAGCCTCAACTCCATTTGTTCAGTTTAGTTTGGCATCTTTCCCTCCATAGGATTTATTCCTCCGTCATGTATCATCTCAACCATCACCGGTCACGGGGTAAAGTTAGCTTTAAAACCAGCGTCTGATGGATGTTTGAGCAGCTCCGCCACTCTGGAGACCTTCTGATGTTGTCGTTACCTGCTGCACGTTATTGTTCCCCGAGTGACGGGAAACCGCAAACTAATTCAGACAGATTGGTCCAGTGGTTGGGAAACAAACTGGCAACGCTCAGCCGGAGTTTAACGGCTTCTGGCAGTAGACCTCCACAGTTGGCGTCGCTTTGGAAGAACGAGTGGAGGGGAAAGATGTTTGTGTTCTGGAGGATTCATCGGTTCTGTTTTCATTTGCACGTCTTTACTGACAGATGTCCTGAGTGCAGCCGGTGGACCAGAGCTTCATGAGTCTTCTTTTGTTCTTAACTTTTCCTCCGGCTCCATCGTCTTTTCATTCCCCCCCTCCGACTCCTCCTCAGCTGCCTCTTCCTGAAACCCTTTCCCAGCTCCGAGCCTGTTTTCTTTGGATTTTCCCGAGTCCGTTTCCAGCCTCCCCTTTTCCTTTTTTCATCCATCTGCAGCGTTTTCCTTGGACGGCGTCCACGCTGGATAACATTCCTCTGTTTTCTCTCCCTTCCCGTCCATCCGAGCTGCTCTCCGGTTCACCTCTTGTTGCCATTTCTTCTTTTTTTGCATCACTTATCCTCGTCTCTGCTTCGTGCATTTACCTCCAAACCTTCCTCGCCTCTTCTCTTCCTTTCTTTCACCCATCTCTTGTGAATCACTGTAAAATAGCCTTTTGTGTCCGTTTACTATTAAAAAACCGATGCTTTGACGATCAGCCTCTCCACACAAAAAGTTGCTTCCAGTTCCTAAACATGTCGTCCTGCCATCTGCTTAAAATAAGACATGGTGACCCTTTGAATATTTATGAATACGACTCAGCTGAAACCACAACCAGCTGTTAGTTCCTCACAAATATAGCTTCAAGGCAGCTCAAGTCGAACACATCTCTCCACCTGTTGCCAAGACGACACCGTTTAGCATCAAACTAGAAGCATCTCCTCTTTTTGTCTCTGTATTTGTTGATATCGTGAACATATAAAGTAGCTAAACTGGCCTCTCCTCTGCGCTAATAAATCCCCCATAAATGACTTTGATGTGACGCAATTGAGAAAAAAGGCCGCGGGCGATCGTGACTCACTGCTGGATTTTACTGTATCTCTGCAGCCGAGGACAACAGATACGAATCCAGCAGCAGAACCAGGGGAAAAAGAAGCAGATAAAGAGCAGGAGGAGCTAAATTTAGCTGCGAGAGGCTCATAAAGCTTCAGAAAGTCGGGAGGAAACGTGAGCAGCAGCGGCGTCAAAGTTCAAAGAAATAAAAGAAAAATGCAAAAGAAGATGAGGAACGTCCGGATTAGCAGCAGCATTCAAGCTAAAAGTCGAGCTAAAAATGCACGAAACACTTCTAATGACAAAGCAGATCGTTCACGAAAGCTTGCGCTGATTTCACCAACAATCCTCCTCGAGTAAAACCTGAGCCTCGTTGTGAATAAACGGAGCCGCCGCCCTCCTCAGACATTAAAGCAGAGGAAGGTAAAGGGAGGAAGCTCAAAGTGCAAGTAATTAACGTGCAGAAGTTAATTCGCCTCTACATGCATGCAAACAGCAGAACGTCTGCAGCTCCGGAGGATTTAAGAGGCGCTTTTTACTGCGGAAAACAAATAAAGCAGGTTTTACTACATTAGCACAGTCGTTGGGCTCTATTAGCGTTTACTGGAACCTCCTGCTGCGAACCGAAGCAGACCGAACTCTGAAAGGTGATTCAGAGGAGCTGCTTTACTCCCACAGCTTCATTAAACACACAAGTGCAGATTAAAACCAGTAATTCAGTGATTTAGATCCACCTGCACACATGGTTCTGATCAGTCGACTTCATGACGTCCAATTTAAACTCTGATTTCTGTGGTTGGTTTAAATTAAATCCTTCATGAAACTGCCTGGACGTTTCCACACAGCTCAGATTCTGCTTTAGTAAACAAAAATGATCCAAGACATTAATTAACTAGCATTAATTCATTTCTTTAGAGCTACTGCAGCAACAGAAACAGCAAAAAGCCAAAAACTACCGAAGGAAATCATCATTTTTAAATGTTTGTCAACTTGATGATTAATGATTAAATAATTAAAAACACCTTTAAAGAAGAAAAGCTAAAAAACATTTATAAAAAGGCCAAAAACTACTAAGGAAGCTGCATTTGGAGCAACTTAATTATTTAAATCTTGACAACTTAAAAACATGTGTTCATTATTATGACGATTAAATTAATTTCTAACAGAGAATTATTTGAATTAACGTGAAAAAACAGCTTAACTTTAACTTGTGTTGAGTAAATAAGACACAAGAATCATTTTAAATAATGTGAAAAAACTAGTTGGAACAAATTCATTTTTATGAGTAATTAACTTAAAACTTGTGTTTATGCTGCCAACGATTAAATAATTAAAATAACTCTTCAGAAGAAAAGGGAAAAAAAGCCAAAAACCACTGAGGAAAGTGTAATTAGAGCAACTTAATTATTTAAATCTTGGCAACGTAAAAACGTTTGTTCGTAATTTTGGTACTTAAAAGTAAAACAAACAAAAAATATAATTTAATTAAAGTGGAAAAACTAGTCAGTATAACTTTCTTTGAGTGATTGAGTGAGTTACTACATTAAAACATTAAAAAACTAAAAAAAATAAGTAAATGGAAAAAACAGTTTAATTTTAGAATAATCAACACTTGTGTTCAGTAAATAAAACACAAAAACTAGTTGGAACAATTTAATTTCTATGAGTAATTATCTTAAAAATGTGTGTTAATGCTGTAAATGGTTCAATAATTAAAAATACCTGCTAAGAAGAAAAGAAAAAAAAAACATTTATAAAAAAGCCAAAAACTACTGAGTAAACTAGTTGGAGCAATTTAATTATTTAAATCTTGGCAATTTAAAAATAT
The DNA here is from genome assembly GCA_024666655.1 of Dascyllus trimaculatus. Taxonomy (NCBI): domain Eukaryota; kingdom Metazoa; phylum Chordata; class Actinopteri; family Pomacentridae; genus Dascyllus; species Dascyllus trimaculatus. The sequence continues at coordinate 957,635 of CM045464.1, read as the reverse complement.
GTGTTCATGATTATGATGCTTAAATGCAAAGCAAACAAAATATAATTTAAACTAGAAAAGCCCTCAGAGAGCTCAGACCTCCACCAAGGAGCTTCAGTCCACCCCCAACACAATCTCCCAGTTCACATATTTTCTATGGAACGTTACAGATACAAATGTAATTACAGACAGTTCAAATGTCCTACTGACAATGCGGCCTTCACCCCATCCGACCTAATGAACAGGCGCGGCCTCTAGCGCGGCAGCTCCTAGCAGCCTCCCAGCTTCTTAGACAACCGGAGATAAGAGTGCCGGCCCAACCGTGCGTATGTCGCCCAGGAAGGAAAGAGAACTCCGTCACTGTCGCTGTCTGTCGCGTGGAGCCACAAAATGTCATGTGGTCAGAGGGGGTTACCCCAAAAACAAGAGTGCCCTCTGGTGGCTTTTAGAGTAAACCACATTTAATTGTCAACCTGGTTACACTTAGATTAAAAACATCCTGGATCCAGACGGTGATCCGGATCAGTCCCAAAATGTCAACATTTGTTCCTTGTCCCTTTTCACACATTTCCTGAAAATTTCATTTAAATCCGTCCATGAGTTTTTGAGTTATTTTGCACACAAACAAACAAACAAACAAACCAACGCCGGCCTTCGAATAACCTCCTTGGTGGAGGCAAAAATCTGTTTGGAACGACTTAATTTTTAAGACTTTTGTCAACTTAAAAACTTGATTTCAGAATCTTTGCAATTAAACACACAACACCTAAAAAATCATTTTAAATCAGGTGGAAGAACTAGTTCTAGTAACGAGTAATCACCTTAAACGGTTGTGTTCGTTAAGTTCATTAAGTAATTAAAATACCTGTAATTAAAGAGGAGAAGCTCATCCTTCTAACTTAATGTAGTTTGTTTTGTTTGAACATAATTTTCTTTTAGACATCTGAACTTAAAGATTGATGCAACTTTTATTTTGTGCTTATCGACCCACCAGTTGCCTGTTTCTGTTGCTTCGTTTGTCTGGTTTTATCTCGTCATCGTGTTTTGCTGCCCGTCTGAGAACGTTAGCAGAGCTTTGGTGAACTCAGGTCGCTTTCTATAGAAGTAAAATCCCATTTCCTGGAGCCAGCTGTCAGAGAGAGCGTCGTCAAAGTGTTTCTTTAAGTGATGGAGACGTGATGGGGTCAGGTCCCACCAGCTGCTGGATGCATCCTCCTCCTAATTACTTGAATTTACCATCAACATAATCCGATGCCATTTGTGAGAGCACGTCTAGGAGGCAGGAGGAGGAAGCTTCAGCTGTTTCCGAGCAGCAGAATCACACCGAGAGGAGCGCTTAACGTGAAAACACAAAGACGTGGCAGAGCAACCGTCCAGAAACCTCTGGTCGACTCCTCTGGTGGCGCTGCAGAGCTTCTGTTGTTCACTGAGTTGAGTAATGGAAGCTCTCAGGTACGAGGAGCCGTGGTGAGGCGGGGAGGAGGTCTGTTAGAACATGAACGGGCTCCATCGGGCCGCTGCTTCTCTAACGGAGCTGGAAACCTCCCAGCCAGCGGCCATCTGCTCCGAGGGTTCATCAGGTGGCGCAGCAGCGAGGAGCGAAGTCATCAGGAAGGAGGAAGCAGGTAAACAAACAGCCACCGCGAGCAGAACCCCACCGGATTCCCTCTCAGGTCCACTTCTCCTCTCGAGCTGCAGCTTAACGAGTCGGAACCGAGCCCCAGAGCGACGTGGTGGAAACGGTCCCGGCCAATCACAGAGCAGCATCCAGTTCTGCTTACTGGTCAGTCTGAAGCCTCAACGCTCATTATGGCTCTGATTAAAGCAGCAGTGAAGCTCAGCAGCAGCTCAAAGTCACAACATATCAGACCAAACAGAAAGGTAACGACAAAGAGTGAAGGAACGCCGCTTTAAGAGAATAAAATAGTGAAACGTCCTGCAGAGAACCGGTCTGGGTGGAAGAACTGCAGGAAAAACTAAACTATGCTGGAAAAAATGTGGTGCTAGAGCAGCAGAAGAATGTATGATGGTGCACCACGACACAGATGGACACATTATGAAAACATTATTGGTGAAAGTGCACCATGTAACAGTGACGGCATGAATTAAAACATTAGTGACGGCCATGATGAAGACATCACTGGTCAGATTAAAACACTGGTGATGGTGTCGGTAAAACAACATTACTAGCGACGGAGCACAATGGCACCGATGAAAACACTACTTGTGATGTCAGAGATTAAAACATAATTGGTGGTGGCATAAATTATAACATGAATTATGGCCATGATGAACACGTTATTGGTGGCGGTGAAGATGAAAACTATATCACTGATTGTGCAACACGTCAGAGATGAAAACACTATTAATGCTAGCAAAGATGAAATCATTATTTGTGATGGCACACATGAAAAACATATTGGGGACAAGACAGATGAACACATTATTAATGTGAGCAAAGATGTAAACATTACTGGTGATGGCGCACAATGACACAGATGAACACTTTATGAAAACATTATTGTGTCGCCGTAAATTAAAACACTGGCGAAGGCATAGATAAAACAACATTACTAGCTACAGCGCACCACATCACAGATGAACACATTAGTAAACTAGAAAAGCCCTCAGAGAGCTCATACCTCCACCAGGGACCTTCAGTCCACCCCCAACACAATCTCCCAGTTCACATATTTTGTATGGAACGTTACAGATACAAATATAATTACATACAGTTCAAATGTCCTACCGACAATGCGGCCTTCACCCCATCCGACCTAATGAACAGGCGCGGCCTCTAGCACGGCAGCTCCTAACAGCCTCCCAGCTTCTTAGACAACCAGAGATAAGAATGCCGGCCCAACCGTGCGTATGTCGCTCAGGAAGGAAAGAGAACTCCGTCACTGTCGCTGTCTGTCGCGTGGAGACCCAAAATGTCATGTGGTCAGAGGGGGTTACCCCAAAAACAAGAGTGCCCTCTGGTGGCTTTTAGAGTAAACCGCATTTAATTGTCTACCCAGCTACACTTATATTAGAAACATCCTGGATCCAGACGGTGATCCGGATCAGTCCCAACATGTCATCATTTGTCCCATTTCACATTTCATCCAAAAACCGTCCATGAGTTTTTGAGTTATTTTGAACACAAACAAACAAACAAACCAACCAAGGCCGGCCATCACATGACCTCCTTGGTGGAGGTAACAAAGGCATGAACACATTACTGGTGAAGGCACAGATGACAACATTATGGCGACGGCCCACCATGTGACAGACGAACACGATGCTGGTGACGGCGCACCATGACACGTATCATGAAAACATTACTGGTGGTGGTATCGATGTAAACGTTGGTGACGGCGCACCATGTGACTGATGAACACATTATCAGCGACTGTATACTGTATATATATATCCTTCATATATATCCTTCATAGACAAACCACACAGATGTAGGTCATTGGATAAGATCTACTCACATCTCAGGAGTTCTCTCTGGTCCACATCTCCTTTAAAACCCTCCAGGTCCCGCTGGCAGATTGACTTTAAGTCCAGATCAACAGTTCTGTCCCATCGAGCTCCAGAGCTTTAGGTTGGAAAATGATCCTTCAGCAAATGTTGCAGCCGCTGGTGAAGACTTCACCAGAGTTTGCAGCTGTTCGTTCAGCTCTTGGTCTGCTTGGTCCTTTGAGATACTTTCTCCTGAAGGGCACAGAGCAGCAAACCAACCAGAATCCAATATGGCAGTGAAAGCATGGAGGACAAACTCAAACAAAAGGATTCCAAAGTGAGATCCATCCACCAGGAGAGGAGGAACATGGACAGAACTCAAAGCAGGAAGAGGCCAGACGACCAGACAGAGGCTGATTGGTGAAACAAGACACAGGTGAGAGCAATGAGGCAGCGCAGGTGATCAGACACAGGAAGTAAAGCTAGAAACAGTGTGAGGAGATGGTTCTCTTCAAAATAAACAGGAAACAACAACCAAACACCTCGGCAGGTTGAGTCATCGTTGCAAGTTTGACATTAAAAGCTGCAGTAAACAGACCTGAGAGCCTCTGTCGGGACTCTAGACCTGCTAAAAGTTGATCCTGGACTCCTTCATAATGTCCTTTTCACTGTCTTTTACCTCTTTATTATCCTCCATCACAGAAGGTCTGTTCAACCTCCTTGAACCAGTTTAGAAGGTGTGTTCGGCTTGTTTTTGCTTTACAAAATAAGGATATTTTCAGTTTCACCTTTAAAAAAATAGCCTCCTCTGATTTTTGCACTTATTCTGTCCACGAAATATAGAATGCGCTCCAAAATACATACTACAAAATAAGACTACCAAGCAAACAAACAGCTTCTCTAAGACGTCGTACTGTTGAGTCAAAATCTTGGTGACTGATTCTCATTAATTGTAAAAAACACGTCAAGAAAGATATAAGTCTGATTATTGCATCTCCTCCTGTTACTAATTACATCCAGTCTAAATGTCTTAGACAGATAAATTAATTACAATAAAATGCAGCTTCTATAAATCTAATTAACTTTGCTATCTAATATTGTGGCAGGAAGTTAAACACAGTGTCTGAACAGCGTCGTAATATTAATATATATCTCTGTTTATGCTAATCCTCTGATTACCAGTAACTTCATGTACATTGTGTAGTCAGCGGATGAAACACGCATCACCTCTTGATATGATAATAACATAAATAGAGCTGGTAAAGGAAGACTCCTGAGGGAGCGATGCAGCCGGATCACTTGCAGACACTGTGGTTCTGCATTTTCAGTCTCTTGAGGAATCCCAGGAAGGTTTGATCTGCCGAAGCATCTCCTGCTACGGCTGACGCAACTCTGGAAAGTGGAAGTCCTTTGAGATGTGACAGAATGTTAGCGCCTTTGTGGAATCATTATTTATTTAGGTGCAATATGCAGGATTTTAAACGTGAACATGATGTTAATCCAGCAGCGAACAGTCATCTGCTCTGTAAAGATACGTCGGTTAGTGGCACGTCACGTTCGTGCATGTGAATCCCTCACTTTGAAACCGCTAGCCCTCCCCATGCTTACGTACAGACCAACAGTGACCTTGCGCACCACATTAGGAAACTAAAAGTGCAATCCAGCATTTAGTCGGTACCCCAGAAACCCAAAAAATTAAAAACAACTGTTTTTATTTACCTGATTTATAGGTTTAGTTGCAGCTCATTGAAACAGACTCTACTGCCGTTTCGTGTACAGCAATTCAGTGTATTTTACAATGCTAGCATGGGCTAATGGGAGTGGCTGGATTATTATGTGTTCGTTCTCATGTGCACAACTTTCCATTTCCACATGATTCTGTGTACATTTGCAAATCAACCCAAACTTTTTTATCACCTCCAGTTTGGTGAACAATTTGAACTTTGCGATACATTTTGGAGGAATGGATTAGCTAGCAGGCTATTCAGCTACTTGACAGCAAAGATGTTAATGATTAATTAAATTAATTGCTGTTAATAATTTATCTGATTAAAAATATATTAACCAATAAGGCAGAAGATGCTAGTCAGCAAATGTAATAGCTGGCCGTACCGCCTTGTGGATGTCTGATCCCGTCACATCCAGGAAGCTAAGCGGGGTTGGGCCTGGTCAGTACCTGGATGGGAGACCGTGAGGGAACCAGGAAGCCTGGGTGGATGCAGTGTGAGAGTGAGTGGTTGGTGGTGGTGGGAGGGGCCGATGGAGCAGACTGGCAGCCTGGCCTCCGTCAGTCTACCCCAGGACAGCTGTGGCTACATACGTAGCTTAGCATCATGGAGTATGGATTGAATGAATAATGCAATGTAAAGCGTCTTTAAATTTGTCTAGAAAAGCGCTGTATAAAACCAATGCATTATTATTATTAGCTGTAGTTCCTGGTTGTTCCACCAGGTGGAGCCTCTTACTGTTTTTTTTTGTTTTGTTTTTTAAAGATTTATTTTTGGACTTTTGTGCCTTTATTAGATAGGACAGTGGATAGAATCGGAAACAGGAGAGAGTAGGGAAGGACATGCGGTAAACGCCCGAGGTCGGAGTTGAACCTGGGACTGCCACTACGCCTCTGCACTTGGGCCACGCGACATAACCATTAGGCTATCAGGGCGCCTGAGCCTCTTACTGTTTAATACTGTAGAGACCAGAGGAGGCATCACTCAGACTACAGTTCATGTTGGAAGCAGAGAGCATTGTGGGGGTTTAGCTAGCAACGGGCACCATGACAGAGACTTCTGAGGAGGTTAATACATGACAGACATGCGTTAAGACAAACTGGGACCAGGTAGGACATTTTGAAGTGACTAACTGGTTTTCACAAGCATCGTGGGAGTTTAAATTGCAAAGGGCACCATGACAAATACTTCTGTGGTGGTTAATACCAAATGTTAGCTAGTGGCTGATAATGTGCACAAACGGAGTGGCAATGATATGTGACCGGATTTAAAACTGCTGCAGTAGGATAGTGCATTTTGAGTTTTACTAACTGCTGTTAGTGGAAACATCTGTTTAAAATTTGAAGTTGAAACAGTTGCAAAGAAATGTGTTTGGCTAATTTAACACATGCTAGCTGTGTAACATGCACAGTGCACACATGTTGTAGCGGTTCATACGTGTTGTAACTAAATATTTCACAAAACCACTGATGCTGTTTTTGTCGCAGTAATGCTACACGTGCATATTCCATGAAACTGCATGCTAAACACTGATAGCCTCTGATTAGCCTCTATCACATGGCTACAGGATAGTTTCCACCTGTACAGAGCTAAACGCATTTCCTTGCATTGAACACCAGGGGGCCTAGTTCGTAAATTATACAGAATAACAGACGCTAAATAGAATGGTTTGGTGATGGCGCTCCGGTGACATCCAGTAGTTTTAAATGTTGCACAGAGAACCTTCAGGCACAGCTGTTTCCCCTAAATTACAATTATCAAACATAAAATCAACGACGTTTTGATTCTAAACGGGAAAAAAATGAAAATATGTGTGCTGGGTTAGCCGATTATTTAACTTGGCAAACTGCTCGCAGAGAGCTGAGAATGTCATTTATGAGAAGAAAACTAGTCAGACATCCTCAGAATGACCCACATCTCTTTGCTCTCCTTTCTCAGTAAGTCCGCTGTGTTTTCGTTGGAGTCCTTCCTCGCCATAATTTCCCCTCCTGCCTCTTTTTCCATCCCTCCCCGGCTCGCTCTGTCATGCTGTTTTCTCTGGACGGCCTCCCGGTGGGACAACGCTCTGACGGCTCTCCTGACAGGGAAAAAAAACCCCACAGCTGACTTCCATTAGGGAAAACTGGAGACCAAGACAATCCCATACTGTCAGGTAGAGTTTCATACGCCAGCAGAGCCGAGAGCAAAGAGCAGAGCAGCTGAGGCCGAAGCAGGTCCGGAAGAAAGCCGCTCTGGAGTTCCCTGTAGTTTAAATTACACTTTTTATCACTTGAACTCCAAAGAAAAGTAGAGCCTGATGAAGACGAACAGTGTGATTTGTTTGAAGGGAATTAGACTCGGGTTAGATGCCAAATATATCACCCATCCTAGTGTGTAACGGTAATTTTCACCACTTTTCAAACATGGCGTTGCCTGGCAACAGATGTGCTCACAGTCAGGAAGTGGACTTTTGGCACAGCTGCTTCGAAAGACTTTTCATGTATTTTATTTTCTTTCACTTTATTAATACATCAGACCTTTTGCAAGAGGCCAACTAGTGGCTTTGGCTGAGGCTCCTTGGCAACGCAATTAATTAAAGTGAAGGTCTAATAAATCACTGCGGGCAGACAAGAGCTCCGTGTTATTATGACTTTGTTGTTTTGACATCGGTATAATACCGTCAGTTCTCAGGAGAAGTCAAACATTGTCTCCAACCATAAATGAGACGCAACAAACCTGCAAGACCACAGGAAAATCCATATCCACTCTAGAGCATTTCCTTTATTCAAACAGCTTTAATCATACTTAATTAGAAAAGACAGATTTGTGACAAATTAAAGAAAATAAAAGCAGCATAAGGTGTCTCAGTTAGGTGTTGGGTCACCATGTGCTGCTAGAACACCTTCAAAACCTCACATTTCTAGAAGTTCTGAATGGGTTAACACCACTTGTCCAGAAGATATCCCCTCATTTGGTGTTTTGAAGATGGTTCCACCCACTCTGGAGGGGTCAGAGGTTTTTCCTTTAATTTGACACCCATCTGTAGCTATAACAATCCCACTTAAACAACCTCCACACGTCATTATGTTGTTGGTGATTTGTAGAACATCTGGTCGTCTGGTTTTAACCGGGATAGTTCCAGCGTTGTTTTGACACAGACATTTGCTGAATCCACTCGAAATGAAAGATCAGTCCTCGCTACGTTGGGTTCACACTGCAGTAGTTTAACAGATCTCGAAACAGGGCTGCATCGGACACATGAGAAAAAAACGTCACGGATATTTTTACACTGGAAGCTAGAAAAGCCCTCAGAGAGCTCAGACCTCCACCAAGCAGCTTCAGTCCACCCCCAACACAATCTCCCAGTTCACATGTTTTGTATGGAACGTTACAGATACAAATGTAATTACAGACAGTTCAAATGTCCTACTGACAATGCGGCCTTCACCCCATCCGACCTAATGAACAGGCGCGGCCTCTAGCGCGGCAGCTCCTAGCAGCCTCCCAGCTTCTTAGACAACCGGAGATAAGAGTGCCGGCCCAACCGTGCGTATGTCGCCCAGGAAGGAAAGAGAACTCCGTCACTGTCGCTGTCTGTCGCGTGGAGCCACAAAATGTCATGTGGTCAGAGGGGGTTACCCCAAAAACAAGAGTGCCCTCTGGTGGCTTTTAGAGTAAACCGCATTTAATTGTCCACCTGGTTACACTTAGATTAAAAAACATCCTGGATCCAGACGGTGATCCGGATCAGTCCCAGAATATCATGATTTCTTCTTTGTCCCATTTCCCCGAAAATTTCATCAAAGGCGTCCATTACTTTTCGAGTTATTTTGAGCACAGAAAAACAAACAAACAAACAAACCAACGCCGACCATCACATAACCTCCTTGGCTTAGGTAACTAGTCAGGAAAGGATGACGTTTGGAGAACCTGGAGGTGGGATTTGATCACTTTTCATATCTGTTGCTAACGTTAGCCTCAGGTGCTAACATGAATACTGTGATACTTACTCGTAAAGCTCTGGATGATCAACCATGTTTGGTTTCACTGGGGCAGCCTTGGGTTCCACACTGGCTCTGTAAACTCACATCACCAAATAATCCAAACATATTTCTCCTGCAAATGTTGAAAAAACGTTGGAAAGATCAACCCAGAACTCTTCTGCAAGGGCTGATCGAAAAGTTCCAGGACTGCCTGCGGCGCGGTCGCATGCATGCAACATGGGGGGGAAACGCAGCTTTCTTGAGTTGGGACGTCGCGTCGTGCACGTCTCAAGAAAACTTCAGCAGCTGGATGATAATGCGGAGGATCATCGTGGTGACCAGAGGGGGATCTGCAGCTACCACCCAGAGGAAGAGATGTAATAAATAAATAAATACATTTTAAAAAACTGGACAAGGAGAGTCGGGTCAGGAGCGCCAGGAGCTGCTCGCTGTTTTCTGCAGCATCCACATGGCTGTACACCGCAAATTAATCCCTCAGAGTCGGACTGTCAAGGCAGAGTTCAACTGCAACGTCCTGAGGTGTCAACATTCAGCACACATGACCTGAACCGGTGGCGTCGTGACATCCACCGTGGGCCCGGTCACAGCCTGGTGATCACGTCCGTAAGCCCCACTCACCACATCCGTCTCCCTGTGGCTTCCTTCTCTTCTTCTAAAAGAAAAGTCAAAAGGTCAGAGGGATTCGGCTCATCACAGACGGGGCTCGACATGTTTACATAATTGGGGCTTCAGGGAGCGTTGCAAATGTTGCAGGAGCACAAGGAGCAGAGTGTCAGCGCACCAGCCGAGCACCTTTCTGATCAACCCTTGTACCTGTTATTAGCTCGTCCAATATTTATCACTGTGCAGCAACACCGGGAGCAGACTGTAATTCAAGTTCCTAAGTGAAACCCTCCCGAATTCTTCGTGATCCAGGGCTCTTGTGGGAACCTCCGGGCCCCGAGCAGGTTGATTAAGATGGACCAGGGTCCCGGCGCTGAGTGACCGCAGACGTCAACTTCTCACTTTCCTGCTGCTGCTGTGTGTTATTTGTGCATGTGCTGGAGCGAAGGTTTCACTTTACCACAGGGTTCAGGAAGCCGAGAAAGCAGGAGGAGGAAGGGGGGGCGACTGTCTGAGACTGTCAAGGCCGGCTTATAAAAAGACCCCAAGAGAGACGAAGGGAGTGATTGAGGGAGGGAGGCTAAGAGAAAGAGAAGGAGGGACGGGGAGCTGGAGGAGGACAATAAGGCTTTTGATGAGGCCTTTCTGGGGAGCATATGTGGGTCACGGCATGAATAAACAGACTTTCACTGGCCTGAATTGATGATTTACACACACACACGGCCATGTTGTGTTGTTTATGCCCCCCATTTCTGACGTTTACACGCAGGTTTCCACGTATCGCACAGAGCCACGTTGTCTTGTATTCATTGTTTATGCGTCTCCATTTCACTCATTTATGGACGTGGCCCCACGCTGCCCTCTCTTTAAATCGCTCGGCTTACTCATACACATAAAACCCGGCCATGTGTCTCTGTTTTACGCACACACCATCATTCCTGCACACACTCGCTCATTGTCTTGCCCTGTGGCTCACTTTCCTGCTCGCTGGCAGAGCTGCACAGAAGTTGCAGCTTTTATTTTTTTTGCGATACAGATTTCAAGCCTCAGATGTGTTTTAACAAGATGGAAAGATGCGTAACAGAAGGGCACAGCTTCTGTTATGTTACTGTCAGCTGGGAGACGACACTTCAGTCTTGTCACACTGCTGTGCAAAATACACTCGAGCGAAAAACACTCACTTCTCACCAAATACTGCTGCTGCTCCTCTGCAAAGCTGGACTGCACCAAACATACAGGCAGCAGCTTCTAGAGACTAGGGGATCCCAGTTATTTATTATTTAGTATCTGCTGATACTAAGTGCCAATCTGATACCATTCTCCAAGATAGTGCTGTACTGGACAGGAGACAAAGAACATGAGCGTTAGAAAACGTATCATAGATCAGCTGTAGTTCCTGGTTGTTCCACCAGGTGGAGCCTCTTACTGTTTAATACTGTAGAGACCAGAGGAGGCGTCACTCAGACTACAGTTCATGTTGGAAGCAGAGAGCATTGTGGGAGTTTAGCTAGCAACGGGCACCATGACAAAGACTTCTGTGACACCTAATGACATCTGGACAGAGCTAAAGTGGATGAGCTAGGATAGTGTTTCTTTAATCCAGTAGTATATAACAACCTTTATATCACAGGATAATTCATGTTGGTAAGCAGAGAGCATTGTGGGGGTTTAGCTAGCAACAGGCACCATGACAAAGACTTTTGTGATGCTTAATACCTGACAGACATGTGTTAAGACAAACTGGTACTGGCTAGGACATTTGGAATTGGCTAACTGGTTTTTCAAAGTTAGCACACCTAGTTGCCTCGACACAAATGGTTCTGTGTTTGCAGGGAGGTTGAGTGGGTTTAGCTAGGAAAGGGGCACCATGACAAAGACTTCTGTGACACCTAATGACACCTGGATAGAGCTTATCAACATGGATGAACTGGGATAGTGTTTCTTTAATCTAGTAGCATATAACAACCTTTATATCACAGGATATTTCACGTTGGCAAGCAGAGAGCATTGTGGGGGTTTAGCTAGCAACGGGCACCATGACAAAGACTAATGTGATGCTTAATGACCTCCGACCAGAGATTACGCCAGGATGGGAAAGGTTTCCTATTTTCTAAATGTGACAGAACCACATTTGAGGCCCGTATCAGATAATTAATGAGATCAGATCGGGACATCCATACTTAAAACAATAACAAAATAAACCCTCAGCTGAAAAACAGAGCTCCAACCGACGATTCTTTCCACTGACAAGTAATCTGGAGATCATTTTCTGGATTAATCGATTCGTAATTAGGTCTACAAAATGTCAGAAAATGGTCGACATGTTAGTTTACTATCTCGTCACTGCAGATACTGTTACACAAATCATGAATCTTGAATGACTAAAGTGTTGTTTTGTCCACAACCCAAATATATTCAGTTTGCCGTCAAAGAGGAAGAAAAAGAAAACGACTCACATTAAAGAAGCTGGAATCAGAGAATTCACACCCTTCTCTCTTTAATACATCACTCAGAGCCGTTAATTGATTATCAAAATATTTGGTCGACGAATTATCAGTTAATAGTCGCAGCACCACTGGAAAATGAGCAGTTTTCTCAGTGTAAGAGTTAAAGTTCACTCCATTATCCTGATTCCAGCTCCACAGTGTTTTTGTCGAGAGATCAGTTATTGTGTTGTCAGATTATTAGAGGATGAATATTGTAAAGTGTCCCGAGGCTATCAGCATTTCCATTCGATCGCCATCACTTGATCTTTCTCCATGTCTCTGCTGAGGCTCTGCTGCTTTATGGCTTTCATTATTTCTGCTGTTGTTTTCCGTCTCATTGTTAACTCATGAGCTCGTTTGTTTTCTGGGTCAAATCCACATTCGTCTGTTAGTTCGCCCCTTTTTTCTTCTTCTCCTTCTTCTGTTGTCTACATTTTTTTTTTTTTGTCGGAGTCTCGCCTTTGGGAGCGCAAACTGACCTTAACCTAAACAAATGTATTCGGCTGCCGTGACGGGACGCCGCTGTTACTGCGCCGTTACATCATGCTGCTCAGCATACGTTACAGCAGAGTTATTTTCACACCGAGCAGCACAATCAACAAGTCAGAGGAGGTCTATTCGTTCCAGTGGAACTGAGCTACCAGGGAAACCTTCTGAGGTTAAAGCCAGCCAAGAGGAGCTGGCAGCCGGGGAACTTTTTACAGCCATCTCCTCGCATTTCTCTGCATTCTTGTTTTCCTACTGAGGGACTGAGCTCTATGAAGTGCTGCACAATGGACAGAACGCTTCTTATAGTCCTTCACAGCTTTGAAGGTCTTCACGAAACCATTCTTTAAAAGACTACTGCCATGCCAACCTTGAAAAATGTGATATTTACAAAAGTGGCTTACCTTTTTTTGGCTGAGTTGTTGCAGCGGAGCATTATGATAAATGCTCTGCGCTTACATAACGCCTCTTACACCTGAGCAAGGTGCTACAAAGAGCTTTATGATGTGTCATTCACCCATTCACACGCTAATGGCGGCGGAGCTGCCATGCAGGGTGCTTGCTATTGTGTAATACACATTTATAACACGTGGAGCCTTGAATTCCAGAAACGCTATAAAGAAACTATCAGTTAATGTCGCTGCTGCTGTTGGTTATTGTTCAGCAGGTTCCAGTACGATGAAACACACAATGGGGAAACGAGTGATTTAAGAACCTGCAGAGGAAACTGAGAGTCGTAGCATGTCGACGACGTAGTTTACAGTCTGACAGGTGGGTGCGCTACACTACAGGCCTGCTTGTTTGTTAGTAGGTGCAGCCTTGAGTGGATCTTGAAATCCTCTATAACAACATTTGCATTTACTTAGCAAGGACTCAGAGCTGGTGTGATTTAGCAGCATTTGTCCTTGGGGCTGTTGTGTAATCAGAACATGGTGGGTTTTTAAGTTTCTGTCAGCTTTACTTCTTATTCTTATGTGGACATTTATTCCTAAGTCATACCTGGACATATCCACATGTAAATTCATCATGCCTTTTACCTTGTCTTTATTATACATTCATTATATCTATCTTTTTAGCCCTGAGTAGAAAAACAACTAGCAATATCCTGATTAAGTTTATTTTTTCCCTGATTCGATTCGAGTATTTTAATATTTATTATGTGGCATTACTTGATAATATTTTTCCAGATAAATACACACTTTTAAGTATTGTAGATCAGCTGTAGTACCTGGTTGTTCCACCAGATGGAGCCTCTTACTGTTTAATACTTGAGCAACCACAGGAGGCGTCACTCAGACTACAGTTCATGTTGGCGAGCAGAGAGCATTGTGGGGGTTTAGCTAGCAACGGGCACCATGACAAAGACTTCTGTGACGCTTAATGACCTCCAACCAGAGCTCAAGTGTTGAGACAAACTGGGACGCTTTTGAGTGGCTAACACTGGTTTTTCAAAATTAGCATACAGAGTTTCCTTGAGACTAATGGTTCTGTGTTTGCAGGGAGGTTGAGCGGGTTTAGCTAGGAAAGGGGCACCATGACAAAGTCTTCTGTGACACCTAATGACACCCGGATAGACCATACCAACTCGGATGAACTGAGATACTGTGTCTTTATTCTAGTAGCATAGTTAACAGTTGCTATTGCAATCTGAGCAACTAGCACACCTAGTTGCCTCAACAGAAATGGTCGTATGTTTGCAGGGAGGTTGAGTGGGTTTAGCTAGGAAAGGGGCACCATGACAAAGTCTTCTGTGACACCTAATGACACCCAGACAGAGCTTACCGACTCGGATGAACTGGGATAATGTTTCTTTATTCTAGTAGTATAGTTAACAGTCGCTGTTGTAATCTGTGCATTGTGGGGGTTTAGCTAGCAAAGGGCACCATGACAAAGACTTTTGTGATGCTTAATACCTGACAGACATGCGTTAAGACAAATTGGTACGAGCTAGGACATTTGGAAGTGACTAACTGGTTTTTCAAAGTTAGCACACCGAGTTGCTTCCACACAAATGGTTGTATGTTTGCAGGGAGGTTGAGTGGGTTTAGCTCGGAAAGGGGCACCATGACAAAGACTTACGTGACACCTAATGACACCCGGATAGAGCTTACCAACTCGGATGAACTGGGATACTGTGTCTTTATTCTAGTAGCATAGTTAACAGTTGCTATTGTAATCTGAGCAACTAGCACAACTAGTTGCCTCGACACAAATGGAGGTTGTGTCGAGGGAGGTTGAGCAGGTTTAGCTAGGAAATGGGCACCATGACAAAGACTTCTGTGACACCTAATGACACCCGGATAGAGCTTACCAACTTGGATGAACTGGGATTGTGTTTCTTCATTCTGGTTGCATAGTTAACAGCTGCCTTTCTGATCTGAATCATGTGTCAGATGCTCAAAACGACATTTTCGAGCCAGTATAAATGTCCAATTTGCTCAGTTTGCATTATATATTAATTAATTATTGATTGATAATTCTGTATTTGTTGAGAAAATTAAGAATCCGATGAAAATGACCTTGATCTGCCCTGTTTGGGACATCCCAAACAACATCTACGAACATGGAGAGAATGTCCTGGTTCCCTATTAATCCAATTTGTCCAGATTATCATTGCAGTTATTGCAACCTGATGGTCGCATTAGAACGCCCCGTGGCTTTATAGGAAAACATCTGGGTGTGTTTATGATAGAAAAGGTCAAAAAAACAAGTCAACCTAAAGTCTGACTGAGATGCCGCTGAATGGAAAACATGGTCGCATGTCTGATTACACTGTCTGGTTCCTTTTAAAGCGCCATGAGCCAGTGTTTATTTCTTTTAATCCTCCTCTACCAAAGTCTCTCCCCGCCTCGCCTCTTTTTTTTCCTCCTCTCTTTCTGACCTCTATCATTTCCAATAACACCATTTGAGCTCCATTTCTGGTTTCGGTTTATTTTAGAAACGCAATAAATCTGGAGTCGTGTGAAAGCGGCTTATTCGAGTCGAGGACCGCTCTTTTAACTGGCCTGTCTGTTGGTCTTTTGTAGTTAAATCCTCGCGTCAAATCCAAGACAAGCTTCACAGCGGCAGAGGAGTGTTTTTCCTAATCATCCGCTGAACGTCTGACAACATTTCCAAAGCATCACAGAGCTGCTGTGTTGGTTTAATTTGAGGCCTGCTTCATTTTCTCTCTCTCTCTCACACAGACTAATTCTCTAACACCTATTCTGTAGAGTAATCTCATTTCTTTTCCATTCTTGTCTGCTGGGAATCAGACGGAGACGCCGCGGCTCAAGGAGGCTGCTGATTGATCGACTCATTGACTGATTGATCGTTTGCAGAAGATGGCAGGAGCTTAAATGACGAAAGAAAGAGTTCTAATGAGAACTGGAAACTCCAGCGTCTCCATGAAATGCTGGTTACCTCCACCAGGGTTGGTTTGTTTGTTTGTTTGTTTGTGTTCGAAATAACTCATAAAGTTATGGACGGATTTGGATGAAATGTTCAGGAAATGTGTGAAATGGGACAAAGAAGAAATGATGAAACTTTGGGACTGATCCGGATCACCGTCTGGATCCAGGATGTTGTTTTAATCTAAGGATGCTTTGTAATTGGTAGATTGTGTTGGGGTGGACTGAAGCTGCTTGGTGGAGGTCTGGATCTCTGAGGGCTTTTCTACTTTTATTTTTATCTACCCAAAGTTGAAACTCTGTGCTGTTGTATTGAGTTTTTCACACCGGAGTTGGCAGGTCCATGTACTAGAATCTCGGCGGCACTCGGCGGCACTTGGCAGCACTCGGCGGCGCTTGGCAGCACTCGGCGGCGGCACGCAGGACTATTCGAATATCAACATTATTATCCCAATACCACCACGACCAACCAATATTCAGATATTCCTATATTGGGGACCAGCCCTAATATTCCATTTGTAAAGAAGCTAAGCTACCATACTGTTGGTTAGCTAACTTAGCCACTCTAGGCTACTTGGAACTACACCGTACTTGGCCTTAAGGTCAGCCTCATTTCATCTTGGTGCTTATTTCTTGTCACAAAGCTGTAAATTGGGACGTCTTGTTCAAACTAAGTAGTTGTTTTTCCCATAGAGCTGTTTGTCCTCAAACGCAGCTGCAACAGAAGTCCTGTTTAGCAAAACCAAACCAGATTCTCCAGAGGAACATTTCTGGTTTTATCCTACTTATTTTATCCGTTGAGCTTCCTCCAGTTAATCTGTTTAGAATAAAGAACCAACATCATTTCTTTGACTTCACTGACTGTCAGACCATTTCCCGCCGACATAGGTCCATAAAGTTCGTACACTAAGTGCGCTGGCAGCAATAAACCAAGGTATCTGACTAAGGTATCTGCTTTGACTGTTGCACGATCTTTCACGAAAGCCGGCATCATTGCTGAACAGTCACCTGGCAACGAGACCGACTCCGACAATGACGAGAGGAAACCCGGCATGCTGGATGGAGAAACTGTCCAGCTGTTCAATTCAGATACAGAAGATGAAGACTTTGAAGGGTTTGTGACAGAAGATTGATCAGAAAATAATGTGAGTGTAGAATAAAGTTCAACAAACTCACTGTTTTACTTCCGGTTCCTTATTTTAGCATGCGCCTTTTAACCCGGTGCGCCTTAATTGAGACCCGTAATTGAGACTGTGTCTTATAATCTGGTGCACCTTAAGGTAGGAAAATTCGGTAAGTCAATAAAGTATTTTGTATGACTATTACACCTCTTTACCTCATTTACCTCCAAATCAGAAGCTTAAGTTGCTCTGTAGGTGTAATCAGGGTGAAGACAAATCAAACCAAGGCTGATCTACAACCAGCTACCTGACCTGTTAAAACCACCGACTGAGTGTAAAACACGGCCGACACGCCTACTAGAACAGAAACCTGTTTCCAAGATCAGCTTTCAGAATTCAGACACCAGCTTTTCCTCTGTTTTGTCTTTCATGCTCGGCTGGACGTCAACCTTCTATCCATGTTGTTGTTCGGTGCGGGTCGTTGGAGTAATGGTTTCATGGTGACATTCTTTGTCAAAGCGCCGTAACGCACCTGGAGCACCCTTTTTACTGCATTTGCACTTGTATATCTATTTATCAAGGATGAAATGCTATTTTTTTTAACTGTACTCTGTTTCTTTGCAGGTGTTGGAAGGTTCTAAGGAGGAAACCCCATAAATCAGTAGCTGATATTTCCACACATGACGGCTGATTACTATGCAGGAAGCGTGAAAGTCCATCTGTTGAAACCGATATGCGCCTCGGGTTCGCGGGGCTGTTCTTGTGGGACGTTCCTGTGCAGGTTGTTCTGCTTAAACGGAGGCGAGCTGAGGAATGTGTCGCCCTGAATCACCGTCATCCTGCAGCTCCTGACTCGTCCCGCTGAGTCTGGGGATCCCTGAAGTCCGGGTGAACTCTGCGCCGCTCTCTACTTCCTTCCTCCCGACTCGGCTCGGCTCGACTCGGTCCGTCCCCGCCGCTGATTGCCGATCCCAGCGGCCCGGCCGGACACATGATACCTCAAAAGGTCGTCTCCGTGGCGACGCCGAGGCTTTGATCTGACAGCCAAGACAGCTCTGATAGGAGCTTATCAGTGAAAACAAGGTTCCTCACTCCTCTCCCGGCGGCTCCTGCTTTTCTCGGTTTCATCCCTTCCTGGAATACCCCCCCTCTTCGCTTTCTTGTCTTCTCAATTCCCAGCTTCTCCTCTTCCTCCTCTTCGTACCCTTCCTCTGACCTTTTCTCCCTCCATCCTCTCCCTCCTCTTCTTATCTCTCCCTCCTTCCCGGCTCTTTTGAACTCACGTTCTTCCCTCTCCTGCACTTGTAGACCTCCTTATCTCCCCGTGGCCTCCACACGTCTGCGCTGGTTTGCACACGGACACAGCCAGATTAAATTTAAGTTGATTATCTTCTGGAGCAGAGAGTCGGACGATGGGCAGAGGGAGCTGCTCCTCTGTTCCTGTCTGTCACTCCCAGGCTGGATTTACACCTCCTTTGCTCTGCGACTCTCTCTCTCTCTCATCCAATCTGTCTTTAATTAGAAAGTAATAATAAAAAAAGCAGTGCAGACTAATCGGCCCATTGTCTGGATCTCCCTGAGGGTCCAAAACTTATTACTCAAAGGTGAGATTCTGATTTTTATTCGAGGTCAGAGGTCCAGAATGATCGGTGATAGCAAAATCACTTTTAAGCAGCTCACATTAAAGTTCAAGACGGTGAAAGCGTTCGTAAAATAAGCAAACTTGGTGGGAGACTTTCAGTGTGGTTAGCTGCTGCTTGGAGGTTTAAGGCAGGGGTGTCAAACTCAAACACACAGTATATATAACTAAAACTAGCCTTACAGCAGCCTCACTTTGTGATGTGGCTTTTTTGAACATAGTCTTTTCATCTCCTCTACTTTGACTCATGTCCAGGTCCTTGTCTTTGTCCTGGTGTTTCCTTTCTTAGTGTCGTCTAATGTTGTTCTCCCTGGTTGTCGCCACGTTGCCTCCTCATACTAGACAGGGTTGGTCTGAATAAGAACATCTGAGCTCCGGATATTCTGGTCCAGTTACTGACGAACATCCGAATATTCGGTTTGTGTGGCGGCGTTGGTTGGAGTCCGTTTGCATTAGCGTGGATGTATCCTGCTGGTGGTGACACAGTAGAAGTGTCCTCATGTGGCGTTGGTGCAGATGTTCAGCCAGGCGGCGGCGGAGGGTGCAACTATTCAGATCTCAAAATCATCATCCAGACATTCAGGTCCAGTCCTGATATAAGACCAACAGGTCTGTCTTCTACATGTGGAAACAGATGTTCTGCCTCCACATGTCCAGAGAGCTCCTGTTTTCAGTAGTAGCATGAGGTTGCTATGACGACTGTCAACAGAGGAGAGGGGGTTTATGGGTCCTGTCCTGATTGATGCACCAAAACACCAGCAGAGCATTCTGGGATTTGTAGTATTAGTGGTACATGCTCTGTATAATGCATAATACCAGTGGACCAGCTCTAGTAGTCATCTGGTTTTGCCTGGCGGACAAAATATAATTACACTGAGGGCACTGAGTTTGATATCTATGGTTTAAGGAGACCAGAGAGCTGATTGACATGTTGGCAGATTTATAGCTGAACGTCCACAGCTGGTAAGTCAGACTACGTCTCTTGATCTCTTGTGATTGTGCCACTATCAAACCCGTCACTTTCAATGGATTGTGTCGCACAGAGACGGTTTGGTCGACTGGCGAGCTTTTGCAGCAGAGTTCAGGTCGGTTCATCGCAGTGCAGCCAGAGGAAGAGCGACACGTGAGTCTGAACGACGTGAATTAGACTGGTTTGAAACAGGCTCCCGTCCACGTCGTTCTCTGCAGCCGGCAGTGACGAGTGCATATTGTGTCTGAAGGGGCCGGCAGTCCTACGCTGGAGAAAACAAGACAAATCCTCTCTCTGTGACCGGATTGCAAATGATCTGGGGTTCAGTATTGAAGTGTAGCAGCATCACACAACACTCTGTCAGCTGATGGAGCGCTGCGTGATTTTTCTAGATGGATATTCTCCCCTCAGCTTTCTACAAGAACTCTGTCCACACAAATATCGTTTGGCAAAATATCGAAAGCACACATCTCTGTGTATCAGCGAAACATCAATACCAGAGACCGAGACTGAAGTCGAAGTAATGCAACAGGAGCAGAGCAGGGAGACAAATAAGTAGTAAACTTGGACGTAAACATGGTCCCACAACAAACACATTCCCTCATGCAGATGGAAATCCCAAATGTCTCTGGATGTTACCTTTAATCCTGTGAAAACTGAACCTCTTAAGCTGCAGAAGTCCGTGCAGAAAACCGCATTCATGTAGATCTCTGTCGTACTGCTTGTTTGGTTATTTTATTTTCAGTTGGCGCTGAGATTGACGGGTGGATGCTTTTGCAGAAGGCATCACAGTGGGGTGGAGGATGAGGCTGGTGCTGCAGTGGATCTCCCTTCTAAGGCCCCAGTGTGATCACACAGTGTTAGATTTTAAACCAATGTTTTCAAACTGAGGAAAAAATAAAGGTGAAATCAGAGACAAATGACCTTTTAGCTGTTTTATCTTGACTGACTAAATATTTTTGTACACTGAACAAAAATCTAAAGGCCCCATGTGAAATATTGATGCCACATGAAGTGCACCACCCAAAGTGAGCGTATCATTTATATTTTCGAAAGAAATGTATTTTCCTCTTAAAATCTAAGACTGTGATGTTGTAAGACAGGCTTTTAATTTGAAGGAGCCACAAATCCAAGTGAGGAGGTTGGAGGACTTTCAACATGCCGCTTATTTTTAGACTTAGGTTTCATTTTCACTAGTTTATGTTGGGTTTAAGGTTCAGGTTCAGGAAGATAACTCAGTCTAGATTACACTTCAACAACAATAACTACTCGTTAGCAGCTTTGGCGCCAACATTACTTGGTTTGGTTTAGAAAAATATCATGATTTGGGTTCAAATACGACATTTTCACAAGACATTTGAAGCTTTTCCTTCATTTTTTGGGTTACCATGGTGATAAGTCCTTCCTCATCTAATATACATCGAACATAAATATAAACGCCCCATGTGAAATACTGATGCCACATGAAGTGCACCACCCAAAGTGAGCGTATACTGTCTGGTACTTATACAGAATGGATATGGACGTTCCCTCATGACCGGAGTCATCTGAGGCGTTGCTGCTTTGGTCAACATGTGACATGTTGGGGTGGCCTTTTATTGTCCCCAGTATAAGGAGTGTCTGAGTGCTGCTCATTGTGTTGGAGCAGCGTCTGGATATGCCACACCCATGGACTGAATGGAATTAATGCATCACTGAGGCAGTGGTGGACTCAAATTTGGGACAACAATCAAGAGAAACATCCATTTAGTACAAGTACCAGACAGTATACGCTCACTTTGGGTGGTGCACTTCATGTGGCATCAATATTTCACATGGGGCCTTTAGATTTTTGTTCAGTGTAATAATAAGTCAGTATGGATCAGTGTTCTTCTGGATTATGTGTCTTTGAGAGATCGTGTTCTTGTACGTTCCTGAGCCTGAGACTCCTGACAACGACCATTCAGGTAGTTTGTCACTTTAAAATACAGGTATTGTGTTGCATGTTAAGTTATTTCGAAGATTCGGCTGCTTGCAGAGTTACACATCCGGCAGACAGTCGGGCGTCTGTTAAAGCAGCGGCAGAGAATGTGTTCTTAAAAGCGATCCTTCATTGTTGTCCTGTATCAGTGCAGCTGTAATGACGGGTCTTCATACCAGCTGAAGAATGGATCTGTCACTGCTAAAATGTGCCTCATAGATCTGCTTTACTCTTCCTCACAGTAGCAGAAAATCAGCCGGTTATTTATGAGTCCTTTGTGTGGAAAACACCCCAAAGACTGTCGTCTGTTCGGCCGCTAAGTTACACATCAGAAGCAGCCGAGTGGGGAAATAAGGCTTTACACTGATAGACGGCAGCTCACAGCGCTTACAGTACAAAATGTTCTCACATGTTGTCCTCTGAAGAGGGTCTGGCTTCCACCGTCATCAAAAACAATCCTAAAAAGCCTCAGCCGTCCTCTCCTGCTCTGCCTCGCTACGTTTCACTTAATGGCCTGTGTTTCTTGGACTGCTGCTGCTTTTGATGCTTCCTCACTAAAAAAGAAAAAAAAAAAACAGGAGAAGAAGAAGAAGAGAGACATTAAAAGAAAAGAAGCCCTTATTTCCACCCACCGTCTCCTCACGCCCAGCAGGAGATGGTTATCTTTTTACTGTAGCGGGGAAAAAAGGCTTGTTTCTGCTTCTTTAAACCACAAATCACGATCGTAGAACAGCGTTTGGAGGAGGTTTGTTTGGTGGAACACACAGGAAAGTCCCTGTTAGACAGAAAACATATTTATATTCATGGACAGGAGAAAGCAGGCCTGTCTGACAAGTGGAGGTGCAGTTATCCACAAGCTGTACTCAGTGTTTCCAGGCTTTAACCTTCATTATCGTCCATCCAGTTTCTTCTGCTTATCCGGGGTCTGGTCGCAAACGAAGCAGCTCATTCCAGACGTCCTTCCCTCCAGCAGCTTTCCATCTCTTCCTGGTTGATCTCGAGGTGTTCCCAGGCCAGATGAGATACATAATCCTTCCAACAGGTTCTGGGTCTACCCCGGGGTCTCCTCCCAGGCCTGGAGAACCTCCAAAGGAAGTCTCCCTGGAGGCATCAGACGTCCAAACCACCTCAACAGCGGCTCTACTCTGCAAAAACTCCACATCTTACCAGTTTATTCGTCTTATTTTTAGTCTAATTGTCTGAACCCACTTGATTTATGATAAATTCACTTTCCAGGTAACATTTCAGCAGATGGAGGGACGTGTTTTAAGACAACGCATCTTAAACATCTTGTTAAGTCAAACAATCTTGAAATGATCTTGTTTTAGTTGTATTTGACCAGAAACAAGGTTCATTTCATTTCATACATGTTTCAAGCTGAGCTGTTGTTTGTATCAGATAAATAATCTGGATTTAAGAAATAAAGTAAATGCATTTTATTGGAAAATCACCAATTCATATCAGAAAACAGCTGCATGTGGAAAATGTGTAAAAAAAAACAAAGCAAATGTCTGCTTTTGAGTTAAAACACCTCCTTTTGGGCGTAGCTGGCTTCACCTAAAACACAACACCTTCAAATGCTGTCAAACACCACTAAATATTAGGATTTCTAGCCAACTGTGAGAAGACATTATATCTCAGAATGCTTCAATTAATCTGTGTGATCTGATTTCAAGTACAAGATGGTCTTAAATCTAGAGAAGAGCCACGATAATACAACTAAAATAAGTTGAACACATCTCAGATTAAGAAGCTGACATTAAACTTATTAAAGCTAAAATCTATTTAATTCTTTATCATGTCTGGTTTATTCTAAGACACCTCAGCTTGACAATGCTGCTAAAATATAGATTAAAATAAGTTTTCCCTGCTGATTTTAAGACCTCAATATTCTAAATATCATATCTTATTTCAAGAAATCTGACCAAGCAAATGTTCACTTGTTCTATTGGCAGATTTTTACACTTATTTCAGGTGAAAGTGCCTTGAAAGAAGTTTTTTCTTCTTATTTTGGGAGGGGCATTTTTTACAGTGTACTCCGAGCTCCTCCCCCTATCTCTAAGGCTGAGTCCAGACACCCTGAGGAGGAAGCTCATTTTGGCCGCTTGTACCCTGATCTGGTTCTTTGGGTCTCTACCCAGAGCTCAGGACCACAGGTGAGGGTTGGAACATAGATGGACTAGAGCTCCATCTTCACCACGATGGTCCAGTACAACACCTTCATTACCACTGATGCTGCACCGAGCCTCCTGCCCATCTCACGCTACATTTTCCCGTCACTTGTGATACTTGAACTCCTTCACTTGGGGAAGCAGCTCCCCCCACCTTGGAGGAGAACCATCGTCAGACTTGGAGGTGCTGATCCCTTTATTATCTTTATCTCCCTTCAGTATTTGGGTGTTTTATCTTGGTTTCTACCTTGTATAATTTCCCCTCTTCTACTTCTGTCTTTTGAGCTGCTGTAATTTCGGAATTTTGATCCAAACCTTCATTAAAACTGACATTTTCAACCTGCAGGTTGCTGCTCAGAGGTCATTTCCTAGTTGCATGGAGTCGCACATGAGTTCCTGCGAGGTTTGATGCATAAAGTAAAAGCATTCATTTGTCAGGCTGATGAGACCAAACTGGTGTTTAAACCTGAAGCTTCCTTTTACGAGCGGAGTTCTGCAGGACGACGTTTCACACTTCTTGCAAAAATGTAAGACTGTGACGCAGCAAAGAAGACTTTTACTTTGAAGGAGCCACCAGGTTTGATTAACCGTGTCGGCTGTGTTTGGTTAAGTTTAGACACCAGAGCTACTGTTTTTAGCCACGTGATCAAAGCTCCTCCTCCATTCTCTTCGTTACCATGGTGACAAGTCCCGCCCCTTCTCCTGCCTGATTGGTTGGCTGAACAGAAGCGACAGTAAAGCAGTAAAATGAATGAAAAAGATGTGGTACTGATGGATTTGGAACGTGTTTATGATATGTTTTAGCAGTTTAGCTGTACAGGAAGGTAATTTTACATAGACGTGGCTGTAAATGCAGTTGATTGCAATATTTATACCAATAGAGGGAATGAAAAATGGTGAATCTGACAACTGGTTTACTTCTGTCTTTGTAAAACTCTTATGAGACTGTTCGTGCTCTTATCTAATGGCATGGAGCTGGAATTTGTATTTTTCTGGATGGTTTCCTCCACATAAATCTACTTTAAGCTCATCTCACTGTTTGGATGCAGATGTTGCTTCTGGTCATGTGATCAGGTCTCAGACCAGGCGTCTGCACAGGAAACTAGAAATTCATGATGAAGAACATCAAAACACGTGTCATGAGGAGTTTTTCTGCACTTTTTTGACTGCAGATCTCATCTGTCTTCGTGTATCACAGAGGAAATCCATCTGTGGTGAATCACAAACAGGACAGGACGAAGGCGTGGCGGCGCTTCGACGTTTTATTATTACTTTATGCCCTAAAAATTATTGTATCGGACTTCAATCCGTCATAAATGAGGCTGTCAGAGGTTCAGCTTCCTGCAGAATCATTCCTGAGCGTCTGCAGTAGATCTGGACATGAAATGAGATTCCTGAAACTGACAATGAAGATCTGCAGCACATCTGGAGTCCAGCTGTCTGAGAGGTTTAACCACAGCGACTCTTCAAACACAGTCCAGCAGGAAGTCGTTTCAGTCGTTTCCCCCACAAAGTTTTGGAGGAGCTCCAGATCGAGCTGGACGCCCTGAAACTGTGACAGAACCTCGTTTATTTCTCTCCTCCATTTTCCTCTTCTCCGCCGCCTCAATCCGTCAAACTCCCATTTTCTCC
Source organism: Dascyllus trimaculatus (assembly GCA_024666655.1). Classification (NCBI taxonomy): domain Eukaryota; kingdom Metazoa; phylum Chordata; class Actinopteri; family Pomacentridae; genus Dascyllus; species Dascyllus trimaculatus. The sequence continues at coordinate 932,039 of CM045464.1, read as the reverse complement.
AGCCTCGCTTTTCTCTTTGGCTCCTCGCCTCTTCATCCGTCCTCCCATTCCTCTCCATTCTCCTGCTGTCAGCCGCTGTCCCTCCTGTGTTTCAATTACTGCTTTTCTCTTTCTTTCCCTGGATGTCCGTCCCGGAAAGAAAACCAAGAGAAAGAACATCTAAATCCTCAGACCTGTTGACTGAGCTGCATTAAAACTAACTTTAAACCAGAACCACCAGCCCTGTTCTCTGAAAATCATATTCATGTCCAACTAAAGTGCCTCCTCAATTACATTTACATTGAGATGCAACACACCTTTCCAGCCAACCAATCACATGTCAGGTGGGCGGGGCTTATCATCCTGGTAGGACTTCAGACATGCAATGAAAAAGAGACGTTTAAACCCAAACTGTGACGTTTTCCTCAACTTAACTGAGTTATTTCTGTGCTTAGAGTTAAGCTTAAGCTTCTAAAATATAGAAGTACCTGATAAAGTGTCATATTTTCCTAAACTGAAACAGAAAGTGAGTGAAAACCAACAGCAAACAATAAAAAGTCAACTTTAGCCTGAGGCTGATGGTTTCCTCTGGTGTCACCGGTAAGAAAATACCTTTATTTCCCAACAAACTCACTTCTTCCCTTAAAATACAGCTGAAAATCCAGTTTAGTTGTATAGAAATCTGATTTATGGACTCAGGGTTTCATATATTAGACGCTGTGAGACTCTGCGCCTTGATAATCCTGAAGTTGAAGGAAGATGTTGCAGCAAAACTCCAAACTCTGAGCTGGAAAACGTCCAAATCTTCCACAGCAGATCTCTGAGTCTGATTCAAGTCTTTAGATTTACTGCAGTTTTCGGCAAAATACAACCAACCGAGGCTGGTTCATGAACACAGGAGCTGATTCTGAGTGGAAAATACACAACTCCTAACTCTCAAAGCCCGACTTTCATCTGTTTCTGGGAATTTTGCATCATTATTTTTTAATTTCCAAGATTTTGTCGTTACATCAGCATGAATTCAATCAACCTCTGTGAAACATAGCTGTGAGAAATCTCGATTTACTGACCTTTAGGCCTTTAAAAACTAATTTTACAGCCTATAATGGCCAAATCTAGTTTTTAAACTTGAACATTATGTACCTAAATACAGAACTTCTGCTAAATATCATCCCATAAACACATTTCTACACCTTTTACATCATTTTATCTCCCAGTTTCTCAGTTCAGATCAGAATTATTGATCAGGTTTGGAGCCTAAAGCTCATTTCTGCAGATTCAGTTTGCTTTGGACGAAGGTTTCCAAGAAATTACACAACTACAAGCTTCAAAATGTGCTAAAAGAGACGTATTTTAACCTCAACCCTGATATTTTTTTCAAAATTTAACCCATAAGCCACCAGAAACCAACAGCTAGCAGCAAGTAAAGTGTGAGAATAAAGGCCTTCATGCTCTTTTTTTAATTACTTTTCTTTCTAAAGCATTAAGAACAATGCAGCTTGGTTGCTTTGAAATGCAATTTCTGCAGACAGGACGCTAAATAACATAGATTGAGTCCACAGATTAAACGTTTAAATCATAAGTGTCAGACATTTATTCTGCCTCTGTACGTTCTGCTGCTACAGACGGAGTGAAGCTAATTAGCGCTCATCAAACGTGAGAACTCGAGCATTTTGTTTAGGAGAATCGACTCGTTGTGAAAAAAAACAGCGTCTCCGGAGCCTCAGTCGATCATCTTCCTCCAGGTCTGAGCCGGTTTCAAAGGAAAGCACAGAGGCGGAAATCCTCCCCGAGGCTGCCGAGGAGGAGGCGAGGAGGAGGCGAGACCTGGCCGCCCGACGCCAGACGGACCTTTTTCCCCTCCAGGAGAGAGACGAGTGAAAACGCACAGACAGACCGGAGCAATCATCCTGCAGAAAACCAGGGTTTTAATCGCAGCTGGCGGAGAAATTACACCTGTAGAGAATTACCCAGGATGACTACTACACGCCGCAATTTGCACAAACACTCCAGCTGCAGCACGGCCGTTTTAATTACCTGTGAAAATTACAAAGTGTTGTAAATGCACGCCGCTATTTAAAGTGGCGTAACGTTTTTAAATTGCAGAGGATGTGGGAGGCAGAATTACAGGTTCAAAAGACGACAGAAACACTTCGATCAAAGGCAAATAATAAGAAAGACCTGCTTGGATTAATCTTATAATGTGGGTGATCGGATTTTTAAAAACAGGAGAAATGAAAGACTCTTGGAGAGGAGTTCCAGACCACGAGACGCTTCCTGCTTCTGTGCAGGATCTCGGCGTCACAAACCCTTCTCTCCGCAGAGGGCTGCTCTTTTTCTAGAGGCAGAACTCTCCGAACCCATGCTGCTGTGTTCACGGCAGGGATGGAGGTTCACGAACCCTCCTGAAGGAGGTGGAGGAGGTCATCCTCCCCCTCAGGGACCTGCTCCCTGTGTGTTTCAATCCTGCAACCTTCCAGTCCAACGCTCACCGTGCTCAGCCTCCCGTTTACCGCCGCTGTTTCGCATTTTCTAGAAGGAGCCTCCGGGGTATAGAGAGCGTCGTAGCGAAGCAGCGCAGCGTGATGCTAATTATACCGAGAGAATGTACAGTCACTTAATCTGGTGAATCATCAGCGTCCTGCAGCTGTCACATGAAAAACACCTGTCAAGAATGAATCCTGGAATTAGGTTAAACCGCTATTTTTAAATCACGCATTTTAAAGCTCACGTTTTGCTGCTGTTTGCATCTGAAGCTTCATCACAGCACAGCGTTTACGTCCTCTGAAGCCTTTTAATGAGCGTTTCTCACAGGAGATGGTCCGAAAACAAGCATTTAACGGGTTCTAGTTGGAGGGAGGTCAGCATGACTTACGGTTCCAGACACGATGCTTTGTTTTGTCCAACACTCTAGACTCATGATCAGACGTCTTGCACACATGCAGCTGCTGTGCTTTTTGATGCAAAACATACTTTATAGATGTAGTTTGACTCCAAGGTGCCTCAATTCTGCTGCTGAGGCTCTTTTGTTTGTCCTAAACCTCCACTGATTTGCTCAAATCTGGATTTTCTGGCTCCAAATTTCTAAACATCCCTTCAGAAATAAGCACAAGTGACGCTGCACTCGACGGGTGAGAGGGCGTCTTTATGGAGCTGTGCAACCACTTGATATTTCCCTAATTGTGCAGGTTAGCGTAAGGCTAGCTGTTGGTATTCTGGTGGAAATTCCATCAAAGACTTTGCATTCAGAGTAAAAGAGTCTGCTTCTTGCACAACATCAACACACGACGGCCAAATGTTAATCAGGTCTTTGATATTTGCAGGTGCGGTTTTGGAACTTTCCGATCGCAGCTTGTTAAAGAACCAGAACAGCTGGTTGATGTCGCTGCAGACCTTATTTCACAGGTAGAAAGGAACACATTTTGCGGCTCCTCCAAAGCGAAAAGCCTCTCCTACGTTTTGGCAAGAACATCTGTTTCTTTCAAAGCAAACTGCGTCGTCACAGCAGCTACAATCACAGCCGAGACCCCACCGCTGGCAACGAACGTGAAACAGTTCTGGCACCGCATCTATTCACAGAAGTCCTAAACCATACTAAAGCGCCGTCGAGGATATCCTCCCCTGGAATACAACAACAAACACACCGCTGGGCTGTCTGTAAATGTATTATTGGTGACAATGTGGAGGAAGAAGGTACTCTAACAGGAAAATTAGCTCCCAAACAACACAGATGCACATAAAATGAACAAACAGAGCTGATGACTGATTTCACTTTCACAGCATGGAATGAGGTAAAATGATGCTTCCAATGTGTAATCTAAAACAATATAAGAGTGCTAGATGTAAGAAGACATGTAATGCTAAAAAATACAGATAATATAGTTCACAAAAACACTGGCATCTACACCAATCAGCCCCAACATCCTGACCACTGACAGGTGAAGTGAATAACATGGATCATATTGGTTCTATGTGGTGTTCTGATGGAAAACCTTGATCAGACTTAAACACCCAAATAAACACTGTTGAAATCCCAAACATCACTGGATGAAAATGCCCCCCACCACATGGAAACAACACCAACCAATCAGGAACATGTGGAGGAACATGACAATGGTCCAACATGTTGATGTGACCTCCAGACTTCCTACAGCCCATTCTGATCAAGCATCAACAGGATGCAGTGGAACCAGTTGGATTGACAGAGGCCCCACTGCACAAGCCAGAGTACCCAAAGGATCCAGTGGTTCCAGACCCCATAGGACCCCCTGAGAGGTCCTGTGAGAGCCCAGCTTTGAAATTTGCAGACGGTCCCTGGACACTCATCACCCAGCCGGCTGCTCATAGACACCAGTGTTATTAGTGCAGCCTGAAAGACAGCTACTGTTGATAAAGCTGGGCTTGTAGCACATTGTCTACCTGACAACGATGGAAAGAGGCATCGATTATGATCTGACAACGTGTCACTAATGAGTTATTGATGCTGGAAGTCTGAATCTGTGAACATCTTTCCAACTTTAACAAACTCTCAGTCGGTAATGTGCAGCGGTGGCAGAGCTCCTTCTGGTCTGGAGGGTTGGTTTCACTTTGTACCTCACTGGAAAATTAAGTCGATATAACGAGAAAACAGAGCGAAAAAATTAAGTTGGACCATGGCAGCTTAGGACTTCTGTATTAATCCGATCAAATCAGCTTTAATGAGCAGGAACCTCACTTTAATGTACTCAAGTGTGTGTATTATCTCAGCAAATGGCATCAAATATCAAACAAAAAACATGACTGGGACATCCCTATTTTAAAAAAAGGAACAACTAAAGGTAGTGCGTATACTGCAAATACAGATATATGACTGATGTTTTCCTATCATATGGTAGATTTCAGCATTCATGGCTGGTATCACTGCAAACACACATGTAAACCCACACTGACAGTCCTGCTCCAGCCTCCAGAAACAGATTTATGAAGCAATAAAGGCTCATCTCTGGGAAACAGTCGCACACACAGACACACAACAACACAACCAGCCAAGTGCAGAGCTTTGCATATCCTTCTCCCCCCTCTACACGCCACAGACAGATGTTCTCTGTGATATTACATCTGTTTCTGCAACACACACAGATCACAGCGACGCACGATAACACACACCCCGGTTTAGAAGGACACCAACACATTTTCTCATTGGAACAAGGGTCGGCTTCTCCGGCCAAGACTGTAGAGCAGATCCTGACTGCTGGCTCTGAGAAACACAAACACAGAGGGAGGATGAAAGAGACACGAAGAAGAAGAAGAAGAAAAAGAAGAAGAAGAAGAAGAAGAAGAAGAAGAAGAAGAAGAAGAAGAAGAAGAAAAAGAGCTGAATGTGTCTGTTTGCCATTTAGGACTCTTACATGAGCTGTTACCAATTAGTTTGTAGAGCTGCAGCCAGAATAGATGGAGGCTGGTTGAAGGACTCATGGATGGATGGATGGATGGATGGATGGATGATGGATGGATGGATGGATGGATGGATGGATGGATGGATGATGGATGGATGGATGGATGGATGGATGGATGGATGGATGGATGGATGCATTATGGATGGATGGATGGATGGATGATGGATGGATGCATTATGGATGGATGGATGGATGGATGATGGATGGATGGATGGATGGATGGATGGATGCATTATGGATGGATGGATGGATGGATGGATGGATGGATGCATTATGGATGGATGGATGGATGGATGGATGGATGGATGGATGGATGGATGGATGGATGATGGATGATGGATGGACGGATGGATGGATGGATGGATGGATGGATGATGGATGGATGGATGGATGGATGGATGATGGATGGATGGATGGATGGATGATGGATGATGGATGGATGGATAATGGATGGATGATGGATGAGTGGATGGATGGATGATGGATGATGGATGGATAGATGGATGAGTGGATGGATGATGGATGGATGGATGGATGGATGATGGATGGATGATGGATGGATAGATGGATGAGTGGATGGATGATGGATGGATGGATGGATGGATGATGGATGGATGGATCGATGGATGATGGATGGATGGATGGATGGATGGATGGATGGACGATGGATGGATGGATGGATGATGGATGGATGGATGGATGATGGATGGATGGATGGATGGATGGATGGATGGATGGATGGATTACAGATGGATGGATGGATGGATGGATTACAGATGGATGGATGATGGATGGATGGATGGATGGATGGATGGATGGATGGATGATGGATGAGTGGATGGATGGATGACAGATGGATGGATGATGGATGGATGATGGATGAGTGGATGGATGGATGACAGATGGATGGATGATGGATGGATGATGGATGACAGATGGATGGATGATGGATGGATGGATGGATGATGGATGGATGGATGGATGATGGATGGATTGATGATGGATGGATGGATGATGGATGGATGATGGATGATGGATGGATGGATGGATGGATGGATGGATGGATGGATGGATGGATGGATGGATGGATGATTTTGGTCCTTGTGGGGAATCCTGAGGTGTTCCCAGGCTGGATGAGATATGTAATCTCTCTGGAGAGTTCTGAGAGTTATAAATAAAGCATCTCAATAAGAAGCTCGGCCACCTCAGCTGAGCAGCAGCTCTCCTCCAGGCTAACTCCAGATGTCTGAGCTCCTACGAAGGAAACTCTGTTTGGCTGCTTTTACCTGAGACCTCTTTCCTTCGGTCGCTACCCAGAGCTCACAGCCACCGGTGAGACCGACTGGTAAAACTAGAGGTTTGTTTTCTCTTTCAGCTCCTTCTTCACCGTCTCACGTTGCATTTTCTCTTCAATTGTGAACAAGATCTCAGGATACTCAAGCTCTCTGGCTTCAGGCGTCAACCAGACGTGGAATTTCACCTGTTATAAAGACATTCTGAGAAATTTCTGCAAAGTTCTAATAAAGTTTTCAGGGGTAGGTTTAGTTTTTGGTGCAGTATTATTACTTCTATATCTAATGAAAGAATCTGTGCAATACCAGTGATGTGTGCAGAGGAGTTTGGACGATCTCAATCTCAACACGTACTTTTGCATATTTTTCATTTTTATTTTTCTACTGATGTTCCTTGAATGTTTGCACCGTCCCCTTTGCTGCTCCTGTAACAACACACATTTCCCCACTGTGGGATTAATAAAGGCTTATTGTATTCACTTTGAAATGAGAGATATCCTTGAAGCATCCTTTGAACATTGGAATGAAAGGGTTTCTTTAAAACATTATTAAAACACGGATCAGATGAAGCCAAAACAACCTCATCGTCTTCTCCAACATACGATGCCTTGTCCCCCAAATCAACTATCTTGCCAGTCCTATGTCACAAAAACTACCTTCCTGTACAACTAAACTGATTTATTCTCATTTATATTTTCTAAAGAAATGTATTTTCCTCTTAAAATCTAAGACTGTGATGTTGTAAGACAGGCTTTTAATTTGAAGGAGCCACAAATCCAAGTGAGGAGGTTGGAGGACTTTCAACATGCCCCTTATTTTTAGACTTAGGTTTCATTTTCACTAGTTTATGTTCGTTTTAAGGTTCGGGTTTAGGAAGATAACGTAGTGTAGTAACTACTCGTTAGAAGCTTTGGCGCCAACGTTACTTGGTTTGGTTTAGAAAAATATCATGATTTGGGTTCAAATACGACATTTTCACAAGATATCTGAAGCTTTTCCTTAGGTTTTTTGAGTTACCATGGTGATAAGTCCTTCCTCATCTAATATACACTCAACAAAAATCTAAAGGCTCCATGTGAAATATTGATGCCACATGAAGTGCACCACCCAAAGTGAGCGTATACTGTCTGGTACTTGTACTAAATGGATGTTTCTCTTGATTTGTGTCCCAAATCTGAGTCCACCACTGCCTCAGTGATGCATTAATTCCATTCAGTCCATGGGTGTGGCATATCCAGACGCTGCTCCAACACAATAAGCAGTACTCAGACACTCCTTATACTGGGGACAATAAAAGGCCACCCCAACATGTCACATGTTGACCAAAGCAGCAACGCCTCAGATGACTCCGGTCATGAGGGAACGTGTCATTGGCATGTTGGAAGCAGGAATGTCCACCAGAGCGGTCGCTGTGCAGCTGAATGTTCACTATCAGACGACAGGACGTTTGAGAGTTGGTTTCCAACAGACGGGCAGTACTGCAAATCCACCTCATCCACGTCGGCCACGTGTGACCACCCCAGCACAGGATGGACACATCCAGCTTGTTCACTTGTGGGATGGTCTCAGACCAGCGACACGTACAGCAGATGAAACCTTTGGTCTGACAACAGACGCATCACACCAACATGACACTACACAAATCAAGAGAAACATCCATTTAGTACAAGTACCAGACAGTATACGCTCACTTTGGGTGGTGCACTTCATGTGGCATCAGTATTTCACATGGGGCCTTTATATTTTTGTTCAGTGTAATAATAAGTCAGTATGGAGCAGTGTTCTTCTGGATTATGTGTCTTTTAGAGATCGTGTTCTTGTACGTTCTTGAGCCTGAGACTCCTGACAACGACCACGCATCACACCAACATGATAATGCCAAATGCTCTCAGGCAGTGGTGGACTCAAATTTGGGACACTGATCAAGAGAAACATCCATTTTGTACAAGTACCAGACAGTATACGCTCACTTTGGGTGGTGCACTTCATGTGGCATCAATATTTCACATGGGGCCTTTAGATTTCTGTTCAGTGTATATTAGATGAGGAAGGACTCATCACCATGGTAACACAAAAAATGAAGGAAAAGCTTCAAATATCTTGTGAAAATGTCGTATTTGAACCCAAATCATGATATTTTTCTAAACCAAACCAAGTAATGTTGGTGCCAAAGCTTCTAATGAGTAGTTATTGTTGTTAAAGTGTCAACTAGACTGTGTTATATGTATATAGTATACACTCACTTTGGGTGGTGCACTTCATGTGGCATCAGCATTTTTGTTCGGTGTATTATAACGTAAAGCAATGAAATAAATGCAGAAGATATGTGGATTCTGATTGTTTGTGATCCATCAGGAGGAATGAAATCTGACACAGAATGCAGTTTAGCTGTGTGGGAACATCATTTCTGAGAGGCAGCGTCTGCGGTCGTTTTCAGCAATAATTAGATTTCCTTCAACGATCCGTCAAACCGAGCGACAAAAAAAACAAAAAAAAACCAGCCGAGACAAAAGTTCTCTGGAAGACAAAGTTTAGATTATGCGCACTTTTTATATCTTCCGCCGGTTAAATCAGCCTCTGCAATCAAGCCATCAGTCAATCCATTTTTAAACCGGCTTCCTGCTCCCCTCCCCTCGGCCCACCGCCTGTCACTCTCAGCCCGCATCACGCGTTCACAAAGCGTGCACAAAGACCCCCCACCCCGCCGCGCATTTTAACTTCACAAACGGGCCTCTCCGTCTTTTTTTCTCCTCCCTGTGTGCAGCTGTCACGAAGCCATCACACCCGGGTTTAGTCAGAGACAGAGGAGTAGATTGAGAGAGGAGGGATATTGACACAGAGAATGAGTAAGAGTGAAAGAGTGTGACAGAGCGAGGTGTCACCCACGCTCTTTTTGCTCTTTCTGAACAAGTCGCACGGTACCGACTGAGTGACGGCGCTCCCACGTTCGACTTTCAAAAAAACAGACTTTCCTGCCGCTTCTTTTTTTTTTTTTTTTCCTCCTCTCCACTTGTTAAAAGGCTTTCAAGGTCTTTGTAGACTTTGGTAAAAGGCAGCAGAAGAGCAGAGGTGTGTGCAGCTTCCCACCGGAGAAAGGAACAGTAGCTCAGGTGTCTGGGGCGCCGCTGCTCAACTCAAGTGAAGCCTCGTCGTCGCCGAACCGTGTGAACCGCGCCGCTTTTTGCATTTCAGAGCCGTTCGAGAAGTTTCGACTGTGTTTTTTACAGTTGCTCCCTGCGTTTGGTGAAAACGACTTCAGGTGTAAAATCTGATCTGGTGTTTTTCAGCCTGGTGGATTTCAAATGACCAGACTTTAAACTACTCATCTGTAATATCAGGATTAATCTCGGAGCTCGGCGCCTCCTCTGGTCCCTCTGGATGGAGCCAGATGTTGCCGGCTGACAGCTGCTGATGACGGTGGTCTCCTGGACCCCGGATGACTCACTGTTTACACCTCATCTATTTTTTCTTTCCGGGAGCACCTGAGCAGCTCTCCAGAACAGGACGAGCTGACGAACACGCTGATGTGGTTGATGTGTTTGCAAACAACGTCACAGACAGACGCCAGATGTTTCCATCCTCCAGCAGGTCTTCATTCTCCTCTCAGCCTTGATTTTACAGTTTCAGGTGTCAGAGAGGGAACAGGACATGGGGCCGAGGTTGGGAGGTTGGGATCTGGATTTTAGCAGAAGTTGAGAAAGTGTGACTCTTCATGTGCCGTCAACTGTTTCATCTGTACAAACAACTCAAACACTGTACTGGACTGACTGATTTGGATTCCCTGTTTACATGTGGCAGGCATGTCTGCCACCACCATGCTTCACATCATGATGCTGCCACCTCCATGCTTCACATCATGATGCTGCCACCACCATGCTGCATATCATGATGCTGCCACCACCATGCTGCATATCATGATGCTGCCACCACCATGCTTCACATCATGATGCTGCCACCTCCATGCTGCATATCATGATGCTGCCACCACCATGCTTCACATCATGATGCTGCCACCTCCATGCTGCATATCATGATGCTGCCACCACCATGCTTCACATCATGATGCTGCCACCTCCATGCTGCATATCATGATGCTGCCACCACCGTGCTTCACATCATGATGCTGCCACCACCGTGCTTCACATCATGATGCTGCCACCACCATGCTTCACAGTGGGGATGGTTTGTTTGTGGTGATGTTTAGTGTCCTCCAATCACAACATCTCGTCTGATGGTCAAAAACCTCCATCCTGGTCTCCTCAGACCAAAGAACCTTCTTCCAGGACTTCAGAGTCTCCTCATGTCTTCTGGTGACTCTAGTCCAGATTTAATCTGAGCTTTTTCCAACAGAGTCTTTCTCTTTGTCTCCATGAAGCTTTGACTGGTGAAGAAAAGACAACAGTTGTTGATGAACTGGAACTCCTTCAGAGGAGTCATAGGAGTCTTGGTGGCCTCCCTCACTAGTCTCCTACTAGTAACTCCTTCAGAGGAGTCATAGGAGTCTTGGTGGCCTCCCTCACTAGTCTCCTTCTTCTAACTCCTTCAGAGGAGTCATAGGAGTCTTGGTGTCCTCCCTCACTAGTCTCCTTCTTCTAACTCCTTCAGAGGAGTCATAGGAGTCTTGGTGTCCTCCCTCACTAGTCTCCTTCTTCTAACTCCTTCAGAGGAGTCATAGGAGTCTTGGTGGCCTCCCTCACTAGTCTCCTTCTTCTAACTCCTTCAGAGGAGTCATAGGAGTCTTGGTGGCCTCCCTCACTAGTCTCCTTCTTCTAACTCCTTCAGAGGAGTCATAGGAGTCTTGGTGTCCTCCCTCACTAGTCTCCTTCTTCTAACTCCTTCAGAGGAGTCATAGCAGTCTTGGTGTCCTCCCTCACTAGTCTCCTTCTTCTAACTCCTTCAGAGGAGTCATAGGAGTCTTGGTGGCCTCCCTCACTAGTCTCCTTCTTCTAACTCCTTCAGAGGAGTCATAGGAGTCTTGGTGGCCTCCCTCACTAGTCTCCTTCTTCTAACTCCTTCAGAGGAGTCATAGGAGTCTTGGTGTCCTCCCTCACTAGTCTCCTTCTTCCTACTCCTTCAGAGGAGTCATAGGAGTCTTGGTGTCCTCCCTCACTAGTCTCCTTCTTCCTACTCCTTCAGAGGAGTCATAGGAGTCTTGGTGGCCTCCCTCACTAGTCTCCTTCTTCTAACTCCTTCAGAGGAGTCATAGGAGTCTTGGTGGCCTCCCTCACTAGTCTCCTTCCTGCTCGGTCTCTCAGTCTTTGAGGACGTTCTGCTCTAGTCAGGTGTCCTCATGGTCCAGATCCTTCCAGGTCTTAATGATGGTTTAACTGGACTCCTAGAGACATTCAGTGAATTGAAATTTCTTGTTTCATCTCCTGACTGATGCTTTTCAACAACCTTGGAGACGAGTGTCTTGGAGTGTTCTTTAGTCTTCATGGTCTAGTTCTATCCAGGAGTCCTGGTTTGAGTACCTCCATTTACTAGATGTGGGACTTCGAGCACCAACTGGCTGCACTCACCATCACTTACTTAACTCACTTATGTTCATGAACACATATTCCTACTGACAGTGGACCATCAGAACAAGAGTGGACCTCTATTTCTAGATGTTTTAAAGAGGCTAGAATGAAGCCTCACACTTAGTATAATAAATACTAAGTGTGAGGCTGCATGGATGTATTTCAGTCGCTCCACCAGACTGATATCAAATAGTTTATTTTCTATCACACTGAACTTCTAGGATATTGTGATGCCATGATATTACAAAAGCATACAAGAGAATAAAAGATTCAATCTGGGTCACGTAGTTTATGTAGCGGATGAGCAGGATTTCTCCCGCCGACTGAATGCAGCCTTTATGAGGAGGAGTAGCTGTGTTTAAGATTCAGCACGTCTCTGCAGACTGTCACCCACACAAGCATGTTATATATGAGCATTCTGCACTGAAAACCCGGTTTTAGCCGTCACCCAGGCACTCAGTCATCCACAATTTCATCCATCATAGATGTGGCGCGCTAAAATGAAAACCTGTTTTTTGAGGTCAGTCACACAAACACAAAAACACCGACACACACACATGTTCCCGTCTGGAAATGTGTGTGAAACGGTGGAAACCTGGTTCCAGCAGTCAGCAAATTACTCAGGAACGTGTTTTAGAGGCCTGTTAATTACAGCCAAAATTTAACGAGCAGCTTTCTCCAGTTCTGTCCCTGATTTATTAAGACCACTTATGCAAATCAAGCCGGTTGCTATTTAGCAATTAGACACTTGAGGCACAATAGCAGCGCAACAGGAAGGCTCCGTGAAAAGAAAAGCCTTACTGGAGGAGCCATGAGAGCAGCCTGTGATGATACTGAAGGTCGTTGTGGATCTTTATTATTACACCAGATATTGATTCATAAAGATGGTTGGGACACTATTCTGTCTGGATGGTGGAGCTGCTCGATTATGGCTGCAAGGATGATCACACGTTAAAATGATCGGGCTGCATGGTGGCTCGGTGGTTAGCAGCGTCGCCTCACAGCTAGAAGATCCCCGGTTCGCGTCCCGGTTAGGACGCCTGGGATCTTCCTGTGTGCATGTTCTGACCGGGTTCTCCAGCTTCCTCCCACAGTCCAAAGACATGCTGAGGTTAACTGATGATTCTAAATTATCTGTAGGTGTGAATGAGAGTGTGCTTGGTTGTCTGTCTCTATGTGTAGCCCTGTGGCTTTTTTCACTAGCTAAAGTAACAGAAAACCTCCAAACCGTCCCGAAAAGCAGCCGAACGCTAGCGATTTAGTGCTAGCGGCAGAGCTAGCGGCACCACAAGGTCCCTCCAAAGGGACAAATAAACCCCACGCTGGTGAAAAGTCCACTGTGAAATAGTGAACAATGTGAGCCAAGCAACGTTTGGACCCCACAGTGGGTCTTCATCAGGCCACGGCACACAGCAAGGTCTGCTAACAGTGAGCTAACACTGGAGCTTTAGATACCAGATCCTTCCTCATCACAAGTCAGACGGGTCACGGAGCCAAAACCAACAGGAAGTAGACAAATAAGTTTTCCACGGGTGGATTTTAATTTTAATTTCCATTTACAAACACATCTAATTAAATCAGATAACAGATAATAATATAATGAATTAGGGCCCGTTTTCTGTTTTTCATTTTATATTATCACTGAAAAAAACAGGAAATGGTTTATTTTTCGCTTTTATTTTGAAATCTCAAAATAAGAAAACGAATGGCCGCAACGTAACGGACCTTGGCGCCTTCTGTTATTTTCTCGTCCTCTCTGCTGTTCTTTATTTCACCCAAAAACAAATGAGCAGTTGTGACTTTCTCGGGCCTCCTGTGTTTGTTAAATACCAACCCAGTCTCCCCAAAAAATGATGATCCTATACATGCAAACTGCTTTTACACTGAACATATTTCATCCTCCATTTTTGGGGTTACCACGGTGACGAGTCCCCTCCCATCTCGCGTACGATTGGTTGGTTGAAAAGGAGCAACGCCAAAGCAACAGAACAGAAAAAGGGAGAAAGTACAGCTGCTATAAAATGTAGATGAGGATGCAGTTTAGCCGTGTTGATGCCATAAATATGGACCCGTGCATATTAAGATGGTTCAATGAACTGATGGGAAAAAACCATCTTCACTGATTATAGTTAAGAATCCATTTTATTGGTGTTTATAGCTTCTTGTGAAACCTGGTCCACGGTTATTATGCACACAGGTTAGAACAGCTGCATATCCTGTGTCTGTGCCGTAATTAATGATGACAGACTTGTTACGCCTGCATTAAATACAAATCTGTGGCTTTAAACGACCTGAATTGAGGGCGTCGTCATGATAACACCAACATTAAAGCACAAATCCAGCCGTTAAAGCCTCACTGACTGCTCCGCTGATCTATCCTGTGAACGGTATAAAACAGATTTACCTGTCAATAGGAGAACTACCTGCTCATGCAAACGTTCTGCTGCCTCCCTAAATGCTGTGTTAAACCCTCATTCATGTTCAGGGGCGGCTGCCAGCTTCACTTGTTGGTTTATTATTGCAGATTTGCATGCAGCAGTCAGTCGCGTATAGATTCACCCACTGAAAACAGGAGCTGATCTGTCTTCCTGCCAGGCTGACAGACTCTCAGTCATCCCCTCCACCTGCCGCCCACGCTCTCACCTGTCAGGTACAGGCAGCGAACACGAGCGCTAAACACTCGAGCTGGATTTTAACTCCCGTTCCCAGCCTCTGGTTATCTGTGCAGGAGATTCACAGCAGATTCTTCCCCTTAATGCACCGAGCAGCTCCTAAATCTGCAGCCTACTGTTGGCTGATAGCAGGTTAAAGCCATTTAAACGGACCAGTAGGAAGCGTTTCGCCGCCCGAGGCAGAGCTGAATGGTTGAACAGGAGGCGAGGTAGCATTGTTTTCATGTGTGGAGGTCAAACTGGAGCAGAGAACAAACATCAGACTCAGCAGCTGCATGATCCAACCTTCGCATGGAGGATCTTCATGGTGATGAGAGGAGGGTCTGCAGCTACCATCCAGAGAAGAACCGGTTTTCTTCCACGCTCATGTTTTCCCTCAGAGTCGGACTGTTAAAGCCGAGTTCTGCTGTAACATCCTGAGGAGTCCACTTGATGTGACTCGTTCCTCTTCCTGGTAATGAAATTCGAGTTGCAGCGTTTTGATGCAGTCTTTTGCAGATTTAACTCACTGCAAATGGTGCTTGACAAGTTTTTAGAACCAGACTTGGAGGAACGTTTCTGGTGTTGCAGGAGGTTGCAGGGCAGAGGGAGGCATCTTCAATGAGGATGGAGTCTCACAGCTGTATGATCAACCACATATGTTGGTAGTTTTGCCCTTCAGCCTTGTCTGTCTGCAAACTGATGAACAGTTTACATCCAGTCTGAGGCAATTCAGTAAAATTTTAAATGTAAATGTAGCCCAGAAATGGCCCTGCAATAAAAATATGACTGTTTTGAGATAAATGCTCATGATATAAATCAGTGGTTCTCAACTGGTCCAGCCTCAGGATCCACTATGTCTCTATTAATAACAGTCACGACCCAAATTTTTGGAATTTCCTGTTCCTGTTAACAAATTAAGGTTTATTTGGGTGGAGTCTCAAAGCATTTTGATACAACTTCAGAAAATTTTGGCTTATTTTTTGCTCATTTTGGTATATTTGGACACTTCTGCCCAGTTTTGGGCATATTTTGACCCATTTTGACAGATTCTGAACACATTTTGGTTCATTTTTAGCTTAAATGTCTCCAATAACCTGGCAGAGTCAACTCTAGAGGTTAATAATGGGCAACTACAGGTGTCACCACTAAAAGTCCTGCTAGTGAAAGCAAATAGTGTCATAAGAAACACATCCTTTAAAATAAAAGACTTTATACCACTACTTTTTATGGGGGGCATGCTTCTGCGACCCTCTAAAAATGGCTTCGTGACCCAGTTTTGGGTCCCGACCCACCAGTTGAGAACCACTGATATAGACTGTTATGCTGCTACATGAGCAACAACCCTGAAAATGAATCCTTAGTTGTTTATTTGTTGTTGCCTCCCTATAAACTACCAGAACAAGATGTGGGTATGTGTTGGTCCCCCTTTAAGTGCTCTGAACCATTGGGAATCATGGACCAGAGGACCTCTCAGGGGGTCCTATGGGGTCTGGAACCACTGGATCCTTTGGCTACTCTGGCTTGTGCAGTGGGGCCTCTGTCAATCCAACTGGTTCCACTGCATCCTGTTGATGCTTGATCAGAATGGGCTGTAGGAAGTCTGGAGGTCACATCAACATGTTGGACCATTGTCATGTTCCTCCACATGTTCCTGATTGGTTGGTGGTGTTGCCATGTGGTGGGGTGCATTTTCTTCCAGTGATGTTTGGGATTTCAACAGTGTTTATTTGGGTGTTTAAGTCTGATCAAGGTTCTCCATCAGAACACCACATAGAACCAATATGATCCATGTTATTCTCTTCACCTGTCAGTGGTCTGGATGTTGGGGCTGATCAGTGTATATTTATCTTCATACAGATGACCAACAATGGAAAAACCTTCACCTTTGATCTCCATTGTAACTGGATCAGTAGCTGTTCTTATGGGGAAGTGTCATGACTTGTTGATCAGCTCTTGTCCAACCATTTCCATCCTGGATAAACCCATAGAATTCCCAACGATTAAACCAATTAAAAGGGAGCATTTTACGCAGCTAAGCAACAAAAAGACATCTCCCTTGTTTGTTTTGTCGTTGTGATTGTTCACCATTCAATCTGGATATAAACACTTAACGACCCGTTTGTAGTCTTTATAAGTCTTCAGAGGAGATCCGTTGGTGCATCTGCATCACATAAAACCTGAAACTCATCCACCGCCTCTACGTTTTAATAATTTCGGTGCTAATTTCTGAACCGAGCGTTTTGATATCCGTCAGCACTTCAGCTTTACCTTTGGAGGCAACTTAAAACAAAACGCCCGTCACGTCCTGATCCAGCAAATTTAGATGTTTCCGTCGTTATTTGTTAGAAAAAGCGAGCAGACGTGCAGTTTAGCATTTAGCACAGATCACAACTGACAAGCAGCCGCCCTTTCCAAAACCATCCCGGGTCTATTTTTAGCTTTTCTAATTGTGGATTCAAAGAGCTCTTAGAAAAACGGCCACTGGGGTTTGCAGTCATCCGCTTCCTTTTCAAGCGCGCGGCCCTCATTAATGAAACCAGCCTGCCGGTCTGTTCGCTCCTCAATAATGACATTTTCAGTTCCGCGGTTCACGACGGTGGTTTCAAACCGAATGTCACCAAAGGATGGAGCTGAAATGCAGGGGCGTAGCCACCACTTTAGAAGTGGGGGGGGGGCAAATTGTTCAGAGGTCCATTGAGTGATTTATCATCCTCTCACATTCAGTTTCACCTCTCCTTAGCAGCTAAAGAGCCTCAGTTCTTTAAAATGATCCACTATCAAAGTCAAAATCTAAAATCTACAGCGGCCAAACTCTGGTTGAGTTGACACAGAATAACCCTGGAGCATCTACAGGGTGAGGAGCCAGATAATTAAGTGCCAAATGAAAACACTGAACACCAAAAGTTCTGTAAAAAACCACTCCTGTTTAAAATGATCAGCACCAAAATTACATGGAAGTGACCCGTAACAGGGTAATAAGCCTCATAAATTAATTTAATGGCAAGAAAAGACACAACAATAAATATATCAGTTAAACAGCTATTGCAACACAGACAAAAACATTTAGTATAAATAAAACTAGGTCTGAAAAAGCAGTGGAAATGCTGATGTTAGAGTCTCTCTTATCCTAAATGCTAATTCTCAGCCAGTTATAATTTCTCCTGCAATAACACAGATAATAAATGTGCAAAGCAAAATGTATAAATAGAATTAAGAATAATAGTGGTGAGGAAATTAATCACAAAGTAGTTTTATGCCATTGATATATTTTTTTTTATCAGCAAGTTCTGTTCTTTTCTTACCCTTCATCATCATCATCATCATCATCAACTTCATCATCATCATCATCAACATCCCTACTGGCCTCTGGTCCACTGTCTCCTCTCTCAATCTGCTCTTTTTCTATTGTGGTAATAAAGATTAAAAAATAAGTGGAAAGCAGCATTTGGAAATAGAATTAGGAAAACAGCAGTAGAATTTAACCTCCAAATCCCTTTTATGCCATCAATGTTTCTCTCAGCCAGTTAGAACTGAGACATTATGAGGACTTCAGTTATAGTTTGTGAAGACCCTCCATGTCCATCCCTGCTGCTGGCCTCTGGTCCACCTTCTCCTCCCTCACTCTGATCTTTCTGTTGTATAAAGATTAAAAACTATGTGCAAAACAACAGTGTTACGAGGGGGGATCGGAGAACCCAAGCGCAGACACAGGACAGACAGACTTGAGATAGAAAACTGAGGGTTTAACTCAACGAGGAAATGAAACCAATAAGGAGTACCGACAACTAAAACAAAGCTTTCAAAGAAAACATACAAAAACAACACCTTACAAAAACTCAAACCAAACAATAAAAGGGGAATCTAAGGAGAACTTAACTTACTGACTAAACACCAAAAACCAACTAAAACTCAAAACTAATTCCAAGGGCAAAATCAAGAACACTACACAAAAACAACTAACATAAAACACGCAAACATATTAAACTCAAAACACCCATGACAGAAATAAGGAAAAGTTTAACAAACTAAAGCAACCGAAACAGCATAACCCCAAAATACAAAAACTTAACTGAAAACAACAGGAACCGGACGACAAGTGGAAGAAGCTCAGGGAAGGCAGGTGAAAGACAGACGGGAGACAGACTGGGAACCGGTGGAAGAGTAGTTTTATGGTCTGGCGAGGTGTGACTGAAAGAACCGGGCTTTTATGGTAGCTGGTGATTAGTGAACACAGGTGAGCCTCTGCCTGCAGCTGATTCAAGTCAGTAATCAAGCTGCAGGCAGAGCTGAGGTGACTGAGGGAGAAAGTGAGGGCAGACAGACAGGTGTGAGAGAGAAGATGGAGAATGAAAGAAAACTAAGCTGAAGACAGACACAGACAGGGGCAGGAGCGAGGATCATGACAAGTGAGCACATGTTGTGTGCAGAAATCAAGGAGGAGTGGGTTTATAACCAGCTAGCTTAGCGAACTAAACCGACATCTATTTGTCATCTTTTAGCCAAAGTCCTCGGCAATGAAATACAATGTAGAAGGTCTTTGTTTCATCTAAACATTATCTACATGGAACAGAACGACTCAACTTACATGGTTTGTTTGTAAAAAACTGTCTAAAGTTTTGGTTTGCTGAACATGTTTGTCTCTGATGACACACGGCTGGTGTTTGTCACAGAAGTCTTTGTCATGGTGCCCGTTGCTAGATAAACTCCCACAATGCCCTCTGCTTCACAACATGAACTGTAGTCTGAGTGACGCCTCCTCTGGTCTCTACAGCAGTGGTTCCCAACTGGTGGGTCGGGACCCAAAAGGTATAAAGTCTTTTATTTTGAAGGACGTGTTTCTTATGACACAGTTTGCTTTCAATAGCAGGATATTTAGTGGTGGTGACACCAGTAGTTGCCCAATATTACCTCTAGATTTGGCTCTGCCAGCTTATTGGAGAAATTTATGCTAAAATGTCCCAAAAATACACAAAAAGGTGCTCAGAATCTGTCAAAATGGGCCAAAATATGCCCCAAACTTGTCAAAAGCATCCAAATATACCAAAATGAGCAAAAAAATAAGCCAAATTTTTCACAAGTTGTGTCAAAATGCGTTGAGACTCCACCCAAATAAACCTTCATTTGTTAACACGAGCAGCAAACTTCAAAAATTTGGGTCGCGACTGTTATTAATAGAAACATAGTGGGTCCTGAGGCTGGACCAGCTGAGAACCACTGATCTACAGTATTAAACAGTAAGAGGCTCCCCCTGGTGGAACAACCAGGTACTACAGCTGATCTACGATACATTTACCCTGAAACTATATCATTGTCTCTGATGACAGAGCAGTGGTGTTTGTTCGCCGCCTTTTCGCTCCGTCTACTCATGGTGCGTTTGAAGGCGGCTCGGAAAAACGCGTTTCCACATGTTAAAAATGAATTAAGTGGTTTAATGGCTGTGAAAACGAGCGGGGGACGGAGGGCACAGATACCCCACGTACCCCACATCCACTGCACCCATGCTTAAATGGACACCGGAGAACCCAGTGGATGCTTCCTTTCTTCCACTGTAATGAAGGACTCATTACATGCACAATGTTAGTTAGTCTAAACCAGATCAAAGAGCAACATGAGCCTCCCAAAATAAGCCGGGCAGTCAGCCAGCTCTCCATTTCATCCCCTTTTCCAGTCAGTCAATCATCCGTCCAACCTTCTAGTCAGCCACACTAACGTCCTTTGGTTGGATTTTTGAAGGTCTGTTATCAGTGAGGACGCGCACAGTTAATCACATTAATTAATCTGACAGGCTTTATCAAAGACGTTACGAGCGGAGAAGAATGGAGGGGAGGAGAAAAGTGACGCGAAGAGGACGGGGAGGAGAGA
Source organism: Dascyllus trimaculatus (assembly GCA_024666655.1). NCBI lineage: Eukaryota > Metazoa > Chordata > Actinopteri > Pomacentridae > Dascyllus > Dascyllus trimaculatus. Next base: position 911,298 of record CM045464.1, on the reverse strand, counting down.
TGACAGGTTTATAAATTCGGAAGCAGGGGAGGCCGAGGAGGAGGGGAAATTAAAGGAGGGACGAAGGAGGCGAGACGTCACGACGGACGGTGGATGTGAATCGGGCTGCTTTGTGGTTAATCCTCTGTAATTCTGCCTCATTTCACAGGCGGAGAGTTTCCATAGGAGCTCATTAAAGGCTTATGAATTCAGCAGGGGTCGTTTCTACAGGCCAGAAGCACTTTGTACATAATGGGGCTTCATTCGGTGGAAAACACGACAGATTAGGTCGGTCGGACGATGACAGTAAAGAGAAGATACCGGAGAGCAGAGGGAAAATGAAGCTCCTGGTCTGTATTGTTGTACAGTACATTATGTGTTATTGTACTTCTTGTATTACACAGAATAAGGCTCTGACCTGACGACTGGAGCATCTTGACATTTCAATGCGGCCGCCGGCTTGGAAATACAGGTGTAATTTATAGCATGAATAATAGATGGAGCCCATTCAGATCCTCCGTTTGGATGTCGAGCTCTTATTTAGATGGATCGCATCCAATCACAGAAGCCTTATCAGATGCACCCGCGAATTTATGGCCTCGACGAGCCGAAATGCATCCATCCTCTGCTTATCCGAGGTGGCAGCAGGTTGAGGAGGTCAATCCAGACGCTGCTCCCTTCATCAGCATCTACAGCTTATCCTGGAGGATCCTCAGGTGTTCCCAGGTCAGATGAGATACGTGATCCCTCAAGCATGTTGTAGAGCTCCAGTAGGACGCTGTCTGAAATGTAGTACTAGAAGGTAAATGTAGTATTAGAGGGTAAATGTAGTACTAGAGGGTAAATGTAGTACTAGAGGGTAAATGTAGTATTAGAGGGTAAATGTAGTACTGGAGGGTAAATGTAGTATTAGAGGGTAAATGTAGTACTGGAGGGTAAATGTAGTACTAGAGGGTAAATGTAGTATTAGAGGGTAAATGTAGTATTAGAGGGTAAATGTAGTACTAGAGGGTAAATGTAGTACTAGATGGTAAATGTAGTACTAGATGGTAAATGTAGTACTAGAGGGTAAATGTAGTATTAGAGGGTAAATGTAGTACTAGAGGGTAAATGTAGTACTAGAGGGTAAATGTAGTATTAGAGGGTAAATGTAGTACTAGAGGGTAAATGTAGTATTAGAGGGTAAATGTAGTACGAGAGGGTAAATGTAGTACAAGAGGGTAAATGTAGTATTAGAGGGTAAATGTAGTATTAGAGGGTAAATGTAGTACTAGAGGGTAAATGTAGTATTAGAGGGTAAATGTAGTACTAGATGGTAAATGTAGTGTTAGAGAGTACATGTAGTACTAGAGGGTAAATGTAGTACTAGATGGTAAATGTAGTACTAGAGGGTAAATGTAGTACTAGAGGGTAAATGTAGTACTAGATGGTAAATGTAGTACTAGAGAGTAAATGTAGTACTAGATGGTAAATGTGGTACTAGATGGTAAATGTGGTACTAGATGGTAAATGTAGTACTAGAGGGTAAATGTAGTACTAGAGGGTAAATGTAGTACTAGAGGGTAAATGTAGTACTAGAGGGTAAATGTAGTACTAGAGGGTAAATGTAGTACTAGAGGGTAAATGTAGTACTAGAGGGTAAATGTAGTACTAGTGGGTACATGTAGTACTAGAGGGTAAATGTAGTACTAGAGGGTAAATGTAGTACTAGAGGGTAAATGTAGTACTAGATGGTAAATGTAGTACTAGAGGGTAAATGTAGTACTAGGGGGTAAATGTAGTACTAGAGGGTAAATGTAGTACTAGAGGGTAAATGTAGTACTAGAGGGTAAATGTAGTACTAGAGGGTAAATGTAGTATTAAACGGTAAATGTAGTATTAGATGGTAAACATAGTATTAGAGGGTAAACATAGTATTAGAGGGTAAATGTAGTATTAGAGGGTAAATGTAGTACTAGAGGGTAAATGTAGTATTAGAGGGTAAATGTAGTACTAGAGGGTAAATGTAGTATTAAAGGGTAAATGTAGTATTAGATGGTAAATGTAGTATTAGAGGGTAAATGTAGTACTAGAGGGTAAATGTAGTACTAGAGGGTAGATGTAGTACTAGAGGGTAAATGTAGTACTAGAGGGTAAATGTAGTATTAGAGGGTAAATGTAGTATTAGAGGGTAAATGTAGTATTAGAGGGTAAATGTAGTACTAGAGGGTAAATGTAGTACTAGAAGGTAAATGTAGTACTAGAGGATGTACTGAGGCTCCAACAGATGTATTAAACCTGTTTTCTCTCCATGATGTCAGTAAATGTATCATAGATCAGCTGTAGTTCCTGGTTGTTCCACCAGGTGGAGCCTCTTACTGTTTAATACTGTAGAGACCAGAGGAGGCGTCACTCAGACTACAGTTCATGTTGGAAGCAGAGAGCATTGTGGGAGTTTAGCTAGCAACGGGCACCATGACAAAGACTTCAGTGGTAGTTAATGACCTCCAACAAGAGCTTATATGTTTAAGACGAACTGGGATCAACTTGGACAGTAACCTAAATCACAGCTACGTGTGATCATATGTTTGTTGACCATAACAGGAATATTGGGACAGAATAAATGTCCACTGTTATATCCTTGATTGGCATCGGCATCCCTAATTAAGACCAACACCACCAGGGCACCCAGTAAGACCAGCACCACCCATACAATCAGCCCCACCAGTGCTGCAAGTAACACTCCTATAATGCAGTGAAAAATAATCCCACATTGAGGGAGAACTAGTCAAAACAAATAAAGCCTGCCTGGTTTAAAAGGTTAAAGCATGTCTTCATTGGTTTGGCTGCACAGATATTAACATAACTCAGTGTTCAGGTGGAGTTTAGGCGCCTGGTTCAAGGACACTTGCAGACAGGTGGATATTACAGGGATCAAATATTTCAGCTCTGTGATATGAACCAGTCAGTTTGACTGATCTGCTGTCAGTCAGCATCACCATCAACAGCCAACAGGCAGTGAAAAAAAAAGATCTTCCAGCAACTCAGGCGAGAACTATGTCATCATGACCTGAGCTTAAACCAGGTATTAATGAGTGGACATCATTACAGTCTGACATTATACGCAGGGTCAACATGATGCGGACGTAACAAGGCCAGCGGGGTTTTATCGTGTCACCATAATGGGGACATAATGGCGACGTGTCACAACGAGGTGTCTGCATGGAGGCTAACCTGCTCTGAGTGTTTACCCCAATTAGACATGAGAGACGGGCAGGACGGAGGGCTGGAGGCAACCGGAGGGCAGGAGGCATGAAACAAAACGAGGAGAGAGAGAGCGAGAGAGGGGGGAGGCATATGTGGAGGGAGGAGGCGGCGGAGTGAGGAAGAAAGATGAGGCGAAGGAGAGATTGAAGGGGCAGAGTGCAGTGATTAGAGTGTGATGGCCTGTGTGGAGGCTGCTGTGGATGTATGTGTGAGCCCTGGAAGGTCCTGGAATTAATGAGAATATCAGATGAGAGGAGCGGGTCATCACGGCCTGCATGCAAATGACACCAAACACACACAAACCCAGGAAACTCACCCACCAACCCCCCCAGCCCGTTTATCGCACAACAGCGCTCGCATCCGAATGCAGATGCGAAGGCGACACCCCTTATCTGCCTTTTGTTTTCCAGGCAGGGCGTGCATCAACTGAGCGAGTGGCATCGGGAGACACAGCTGCTCTGCCTGCTGTCCTGCACGACACCACGTCACCCATATCTGAAGTCTAAGGGGACGTGTGGAGAACGTCGGCCTTTCGCTCAGGAGTCAAGCAGACAAACAGCCTCCAGACAGCATTTGTTTATCAGGGGAAGGTTGACTCTCCACTGATAATAATAAGAGAAGGCTGGAAACATGTGTGGTTGTTGTACAGTGAAGGTCTAAGGTTAAGAAAAGGTCTTGAACGGTGCGTGAACCGGTGTCAAACTGACAGTTGATCATTACCTCCTCGAGACCTACAGTATAATTAATAGTCTTTATATATTTTGCATCCAAATAAGCTCTGCAGTAGGAAAAACACCGTTACTTATCACATTTCTATGGAGCCACTGAAGGGACACTGGAAGAAAAAAATTAAAATGTAAGTTTCTCGAACTTCCGGCATCAATAAAAACATAATCGATGCCTCTTTCCATCGTTGTCAGGTAGACAATGTGCTACAAGCCCAGCTTTATCAACAGTAGCTGTCTTTCAGGCTGCACAAATAACACTGGTGTCTATGAGCAGCCGGCTGGGCGACGAGTGAACAGGGACCGTCTGCAAATTGTAATGTTGCAGACGGTATGATTTTTATATCTACATGTATCTCAAACCAAGTGTTGTGGTCTGATCAACAGGAGCCAGTCGATGGCTGCAGTGATTCTGGTGACACTACAGTGAATCAGGGAGACGTTATTGAATATTTATTGGTGTCTCTCCATTTTGCAATTTGCAGACGGTCCCTGTGCAGCCGGCTGCTCATAGACACCAGTGTTATTTCTGCAGCCTGAAAGACAGCTACTGTTGATAAAGCTGAGCTTGTAGCACATTGTCTACCTGACAACGATGGAAAGAGGCATCGACTGTGTTCTGACAACGTGTCACTAATGAGTTATTGATGCCGGAAGTCTGAATCTGTGAATATTTTTCTTGTATTATCATTTTCAGACGTCTGCAGTGAACAAACAGGGAATTATCTTGTCCGCAGGAGAAACTAACATTTTAATTTTTACATTTTCTATCATGTCCTGTAATAGTTCTGTAAAAAGTACAGTTCGGGAAGCTCTCTACTTTCTGCAGACGATGTGATTCTGTTCTCTCCATCATGCCTTGACCAAGTTTGCTCCATGATCAGAATGAGCGCCTCCACCTCTGAAGCTCTGGTTCTCTGCTAAAAACCAGTGGTTTGCTCTGCCTGGGTTGGAGCTGAGTTGCTGCTATAAGCCACAGAGTTTAAGTATCTCGGGTTGTTGTTCATAATTGATTGGAATAGTAGCGTGAGACGGACGGATGGATTGGTGCAGCATCAGTAGTACTGAAGCCGTTGTACCGGACCATGGTGGTGAAGAGGGAACTTGATTTACCAGTCGATTTAGGTCCTCAACTAAACCTACAGTCATGAGCTCTGATCAGATCAAGAATGGCATCCAGGTTTCCTTTGTGGCGTAGCTGGGCTCAGCCTTAGAAACAAGGCGAGGAGCTTGTAGAGTTGAGTTGGTGTTTCTCTACGTGCAAAGGAGCCAGCTGAGGTGGTTCAGACGTCTGACTAAGATGCCCTCCTGTGGACTTTTACTGGGCGGAACCTGTTGGAAAGATTGCATATCTGGAGCTGGAAAACTTTGCTTGGGAAAGGAACATCTGCCAGTTCAACCTGCTAGCGATGCAGTTCAACCCCTGGACATCATTCAGTGGCGGCAGAGCTGCAATTTAACACTTAGAAAGACGATTGAAAGTCAAGACAGTTAGTTTTGAGTTGTGTTTTCAGTCAATGTTTGGTTAAGTTTAGGTCCCAAACCTGCTTGGTTCGGTCTAGAAAAGGTTCACGGTTTGGGTTAAAATGCATCACGTTTACCTGATGTTATAACGTTTCCATGGTGACGGCTCCAGTCTAGTTTTTACATCCAGTTATTCACAAGATTACAAGAAGCTGCCAACGTTATCTGTCTGTTAAAGACCAAACAAAGGAATGATTAGTGATGGTAACGTTCGAATCACGTGGTTCAGTCCAGTGTTTAATATATTAATAGCGTTTGGCATTTCTTAGTTTCATAATGTGGGTCAATAGTCCAAAACCTAGAAGAGGCCAAAAGACTCTGGAGACCTGCCATGCTAACATGAAGAATATTTAGTAGTAAAACATGTATTTTTTTAACAACTTCTGCTGCCCAGAACCTGTAACAGAACACAGAATTCACAGTCAAGCTTCAAGCAGCTCATTTGAAACAATAAGGAGGGTCTTCTTGCATCGTGTGATCAACTGTCAGGTGCCAATCAGCTCAAGCTAACATTAGCATGACATGTTGCTAGCATGCTAAGGTGTCACAGGTTGTGATTTCCAGCTGTAAATCTGGTTCTGCACTCCACCGCTGCACGCGCTGAAGCGTAGCGTCCACCTCCCTGCCGGAGTCGTCAGCTGTCCGCCTGCGTTTCTGTCAGCAAAACAAAGTTATGATCTCTCCCCATCTGAAAGTCAGGTGAGAGTGAGGGGTGTCAGATACGATGCTCGGTGCTGTCAAGGTGACCGTCCGTCAGAAACACGGATGTGACATTCCAGAAATACACGTTTGGGATGACGGGCTGCAAACTGTGACGGCCGGCAACACGGGCGGCGTGTTTTCCTCATCCCGCCTCTCCTTCGGCGCCCGTCGGAAAGAGCTCTGCTTCCATCTATATCTGTCCATCCATTATGCATGACCAATTTACACTGAGATAGAGGTGGGGCGAGCGAGCGAGGGAGGGAGGGAGGGAGGGAGGGGAGGCAAAGAAAAGAGGAGGAAAATCGCAATTTAATAAATCTGCAGATTGATAGAGTCTATATCTGTATTAGCAGGGATGATCAGGGTATTGGAAATGTGGAAGCTTGTGTGCGTCTATTCATAATGGATGACCCATTTACACTTTTATTTACACAAGGGGGAAGAGAGAAAGCAGAGGAGAACAAGCATTGCCACTCTCTGCCCGGAGGCGATCCTATCTCGGAGCATCATTGGCGAGGGTCTGCTGTTATTGCTTACCTCACACACTTCAGAGTGCGCTTGTGTGTGCATCTGCGACAGTAATGGCCTCCTCTCCTTGGAGCGGATGCCCTTAACAGCTGTCATTCAGCCGCCGACAGAGACAGTCAATACTGCAATGAATTGCGGCTCGCCAGCCCAGGCCGCCCATCCATTAGGGCTCCACAATTAATCGAAGAAAACATCAAATCGCAGCACTGACTGTTGCAGGTTTTTTTTTTTTTTTTGCAAGAGGCTGAAATGTCTCCTTATGGGAAAGAAAAAAAGGTGATTCTGTGCCCTGCAGAATGTCGAGCAATTTCAAGGTCCAGACAAATCAGAGCAGCAGTGAAACCAATCCTGATTCTCGCATTGTAAGATAAGACAAGATAAGATGTATTAATCCAGAAGGACATTCTTGAGCCAGATGTTGCTCAGAAAAAACTAAATGACCTGAGAAAAGCAGTTCCTAAAGAGCAGAAAGTAAACAGATATGTACGGAAGCCCCAAGCGGCCATGGTCCAACTTAATTTTTTTCGCTCCATTTTCTCAAATAATTCTCCTTCATTTTCTCGTTATAACGACTTAATTTTCCGGTGAGGTACAAAGTGAAACCAACCCTCCAGACCAGAAGGAGCTCTGCCACCGCTGCACACTACCGACTGAGAGTTCGTTAAAGTTGGAAAGATGTTCACAGATTCAGACTTCCAGCGTCAATAACTCATTAGTGACACGTTGTCAAATCATAATCGATGCCTCTTTCCATCGTTGTCAGGTAGACAATGTGCTACAAGCCCAGCTTTATCAACAGCAGCTGTAATTGTATTTTCAGTTGATGTCTGCAGTGATTCTGGTGACACTACAGTACAGTAGAGTGAAGTTATTGAATATTTGTGTCGTGTTTCTCTTCGCTGTTGCAGCAGTTTTGAAATTTGCAGACGGTCCCTGGACACTCGTCTCCCAGCCGGCTGCTCATAGACACCAGTGTTATTTATGCAGCTTGAAAGACAGCTACTGTTGATAAAGCTGGGCTTGTAGCACATTGTCTACCTGACAACGATGGAAAGATGCATCGATTATGATTTGACAGCGTGTCACTAATGAGTTATTGACGCTGGAAGTCTCAATCTGTGAACATTTTTCCTGTATTATCATTTTCAGACGTCTGCAGTGAACAAACAGGGAATTATCTTGTCCGCAGGAGAAACTAACATTTTAGTTTTTACATTTTCTATCATGTCCTTTAATAGTTCTTTTTTAAAAGTACAGTTCGGGAAGCTCTCTACTTTCTGCAGACGATGTGATTCTGTTCTCTCCATCAGGCCTTGACCAGGTTTGCTCCATGATCAGAATGAGCGCCTCCACCTCTGAAGCTCTGGTTCTCTGCTAAAAACCAGTGGTTTGCTCTGCCTGGGTTGGAGCTGAGTTGCTGCTATAAGCCACAGAGTTTAAGTACCTCTGGTTTTTGTTCAGAATTGATTGGAATAGTAGTGTGAGACGGACGGATGGATTGGTGCAGCATCAGTTTCATCATCTTTCCAACTTTAACGAACTCTCAGTCGGTGGTGTGCAGCGGTGGCAGAGCTCCTTCTGGTCTGGAGGGTTGGTTTCACTTTGGACCTCACCGGAAAATTAAGTCGTTATAACGAGAAAAGAGAGCGAAAAAATTAAGTTGGACCATGGCCGCTTAGGACTTCCGTAGATATGAGTGCAATACATGGCTGAAATTAAAAAGTAAGCTAAAGTAATGCTGGAATAGAAACAGCATGAAGCAATGCCGGCGATTAAACTGAGATAATACGAGTCATGACACATTAAACTGAGATACTGCACCTGATTTTGCACATTAAATGAAACGCAACACCCGAAAAGTAATATAGCAAATAGCATTGATGTCACTGTTTAGATCAGAGCCTCCAGCGTTTCGGCTGTTGTTCCTGCAGAACGTCTGACAGCCACCAGTCTTTATTCTCTGTCACCTGCTTGGTAGCAAATAAAAGCAAACCAAAGAAAATCAACCAACACTAGACATCCCCTCTGCAGAATGTGCTTCTAGAGTGAGTGAAATAAAGTAAAGGACCTCCGCCTTCACTTACACTCTCTGCATTTTTCATCCGTGCACAGCTTTTTTTTTTTAATGCACAGGTTTAATTCTTGCAAACACTGATGGCATTTAAAGCAGGTTTAAATATAGACGTTTCCACAATTACCCTAAACACCCATCAGCGTTCTGCTCTTCCTCAGCCGTCGTCTCACTGCGGATAAATGAGTGATAAATCCAGCGTCTTTCTGAACGACCTCAGCTCTGCATTCCTGTGAGTGTTATTTATTAAAAACAACTGCTGCTGCTATTTACTGCTCGTCCGCAGAATGCAGCAGCTGCAGGCTGTCAGCATGTACATTACAAGGGAGGTGGGGGTGTTTGAACTGCGCCTTGAGAGGATATAACTTTAATATTAAAACCACAGCGCTGCCAGTGAGCGGGATATGTGCACACAGTTGCCTCCTGTCGAAGCAGAGGGACACCTGAGGAGCCCTCGACGCCCACACAGGTGTTTTCGGTTGCCGCTGCCGATTCGACGTCTTCCCGGCTCGACGTCCTGCTGGGAGTTTCTGGGTTTTAAAGCGTCAGAACAGGTGCCATAAAAGTAAAGTTTGGGATGAGGAAGAGGCTGCAGACGCCCACTCGGTCCCGAGAAGAGGTCCGACCTGCCAAAGCAACCAGAGGCTCCCGAGAGGGAAGTGGATGTTTGAGATCTGACATCTGCAGGTTGTTGTTTACATGAATTGGCGTCCATTCTACATTCACAACTTCCAATTCAGCTGAAAGGAATAAAAATACAGGAATAAAAGAATGAAACATACACTTATAACACAGTAAAACAGCAGCAAAGAGCAGGAATGTTCAACCTCAACATGACAAGACGATAAAACCCAGTTAAATGCATGCATAGTTCACCATATCCAACTATCTGTTCTCCACAACGCAGCTCCAGGGATCACAGGGACACAGAAACTCTTCCAGCACACTAAGGTGATGACTGTTCAAGGGTATGTCCCAGGGAATCAAGCTGCAGCACCATGACAGTGACAGGAAGCCAGGAAAGGCGTCCTCCTCGTTCCATTGGAGTCCATTTAAAAGTGCATCCAACTGCGAGGAGATCTCGAGGGATTACATATCTCATCTGGCCTGGGAACACCTCAGTATCCAAGATCTGGAAAAAGATGATGAGGAGAGGGACATCTGACCCGACTCTGAATGACTGGACGGATTACATGTTTGATTTGTTCCTTTATTCGTACTTGTAGTCATTTAAAAATGAAGTTCCGATACAACTAAACTGCATTGTCCATTACATTTTGCTGAAAACGCGTCTTCTCCCAGACTATATTTGTGATGTATCTCGAACACATCTTCTGCAGTTCTTCTACACCAATCATGAACATTAGATATGGAGGGACTTCAAACACGCTGAGAACGAGTCGTATTTTAATCCAAGCCGTGCATTTTTCTAAACCTAACTCAGTCATTTCAGTGCCTGAACTTAAGCAACCAAGTTTAGGAAATTAGCATGGACTGGTCGACACTTTCACAACAACCACTGACCAGACAGTGATAAAACCTGAGAGTAAACGAGTAAAAACAAAAGTTAAGTTGGAGAACAATGGTCCCACCAAGATGCAGATCAGAGTGTCCTGGTTAACTGCTCACTTCTACCTCCTCATGAGGAGTGGTGGCACCTTAAAACCAGAAGCCTTTCTGACGATTCTTTGGGAAGAAAATCCAGTTCTTCTTCATGTTTTCTGGGACGTGTCACGGCATATTATTTCGTTCTTTTACTGTTGCACCTTCTCAACCAACCAATCGTACATTAGACGAGGTCGAACTAGCCCATCAGCTGACCCACGAAACGGAGGAGAAGCTTCCAACATGTGGTGAAATGTTCGCATTTGAACCCAAACCATGATACAGTGATCCCTCGTCTGTGGTAGGGGTTAGGTTCCAGAACCCCTCATGATAAATCCGTGAAGTAGCAACCTTATGTTTATTATTTCTATATATCTTAAGGCTTTATAAACCCTCCCCACACTCTTATAAACCCTTCCTACGTTCTTAAACCTTCCATCTAGAGGAGTTTCTACGGCCGTGTCTGATAATGGAACTAGCGACCACCTGAAACGCCCACTTGGGATAAACTCTGCCGTATTTTAATCACACCGACACCGAGGACGTCCGGCTGCCTACGTACCTGGAAACCGATGATGATGATGTTATAATCCTACAGACTGTCACCTGTTAAGAGAATCACCATAAACATTCCAAGCTGTATGTACTCACAGTATAGGACATAAAGAACAGAACAGACCCATTAAGATTGTGTAAGTGACACTTATCTTATGCTGACTCTTGAGGTGTGGGGACGCCCCTGTGTTACATGATTGTTTTACCAAATAAAAAGAGCCAAGGTTCTCTGATGGTCATTTCCAGTAAACTCTCACCGTGTGGGACCAAAGGTTCTGGCTGGCCTCCATCACCGCCGACCAATCAGAGACCGACTAGCTCAAGAGGAAGCTGAGTTTTCCACACGTGGGTCGACTCATCTGCTGTACGCTACGTATTTTATATGCAATTTAAAAATCAGTGTTAGGTCTTTTACTTACACACAAGGAGAGAACGGACACTACAGCTCTGCAGTTTGCATCGCTACAGCATTCCAGCTCTCTGAATAGTCCTTCTGTCCTTGACTCTTTTTATTTGGTAAACAATCAGTACAAGAGTCAGCATAAGATAAGTGTCACTTACACAATCTTACTGGGTCTGTTCTGTTCTTTATGTTCTTTACTGTGAGTACATACAGCTTGGAATGTTTATGGTGATTCTCATCTCATATCTTTACAGTCATGGTTGCTGTGGTTTAAAGTCCTGACAGTCACTCAGTGATTACCTAATACGTATAATTCTTAACATAAGCACAATTCTTCTAACAATCAGCAATACAGTGAGACCACAATATGGCGAGGGACGACTGTATTTTCCCTAAAGGCCAGTTTGTGGTTTCTGCACGACTGATTTGGACACATATGTGGTTCTGCTCATACTATAACATGTCTACGTTGGTTCTGGTGCAGGTGGTCATCATATGAAGAACAGGGAAACACAACAGGCTCCTGCCCATGTTTCTAAAAGTCTGTAACTTTGCACTTTGTACAGGTTAGAGCAGCTAATTCTGGTTTTAGCTGCACCACTGTTCAATGCTTGCGACCTATCATGAACCCACATACTTTCCCCTTTACTTAATTGCTTTACTGTCTGTCTTTTTCAGCCAAAGCTTTGTCGTATTTTACCCGAACCTTGCTATTTTCCTAAACACAACCTCGTGGTTTTGGTGCCTAAACCGAACCAAAGAGCGCGTGAAGACGAGGCGCCTCCCCTCCTACGTCCTCACCCAGGCTTTGTGGCTCTCCGCCTCCCCACGCTGCCGCCTGCTATTTCTTTTCCAAAACACAAACGAGAAGTTTAGCCGTACGAGAATGCAATTTTAAGGAGACCGGGTTTCATTTTAATTGAAGCAAATTCGTGACCGCCCACGTCGTGCGTCTGTCAGCTCTAGAAGTTCAGATTCTTTCATTTAAATGCCGGAAAGATTTGACTTTCTGGTATTTCACAAAATGAAAGAGATTAGGAAAAACAAGCGAATTTGCGTCTGAGTAGCGGGACTTGTTTTTTTTTTTTTAACTTCCTTCCCATCTCTAACCCTCTTAATCCTCTCGGATTTATCTCCCAGCAGCCCGGTTGGATGCTGAAGTACAGTTTCACACTACTGAAGATTAAGTTGCTCCTCGCTGGCACCGGAGACGAATATCTGGCAGCACGTTATTTCTTGAAACACAGCGAGCGGAGACGAACCAAAGCATCTTTTATCTTTAAGATATCAGCTCAGATCTGTCCATCCGTCTCCTCCAGTCCTGCTACTTCTTCCTCCATTTACACCATAAATATTATTATTGGTGATGTATTATTGATTAGCAGGAAATTGGCTGCAGCTTTCCAACTCCCTCTTATTTAGAAATGCAGATGCAGCCTCCATTCTGCTGCAGGTATCTGAACCCGTGATAACACACCTGGGCCTCGGCTGTGTGAGGAGCAGGTAATGGCGGCGTTACTGTGGGCAGAGTGTCTTAATAAGGCCTGTGTAAAATGAATTATTGAACGGCGCTGATGCTGGCCAGGTCCTCCCCGCCTGCAGGCTGTTTCTCGGTGATGGCATGTTAGCGCTAACACACACTCACTCGAGATGCAGCGAGTGGCTATCAAGCGCTATCTGTGTTATCTGCCTCGCACATGTGCTCGCATGTGAACGACACCATGAACAGAGACGCTCAAACATCCTCCGGGGGGGCAAATATTCCATCATTCAAACCAGTTCGAGGTAAACAGCATCCCAGTTTCCTCAGAAATGCAAACGGAAATCACACATTCGGGTTTGAGGACGGCGTGTTGCGTTTTCAGAGCAGCAAGAAGAAGGTTAACTGAAAAAAACACGTAGTTTCAGCTGCACGCTTCCACCCAAATACTGCCTTACAGATCATTAGCTCGTCTAATTAAAACATTTAAAAGGCATCAGTTTTGATTGGCCCTGCGTTTACTTTGAAAATGTCAAGGGGAGCATAGCTGGCCGTAACTAATAAATGACTATGAAGTACCTTGTAAATTAATATTTTATAATTGCTGAGGCAATCACGAAGGATGACGACTAGTTTGCTAACGGGTCCCTGAGATAATTGATGAGTCGACTCAGATGTAATGAAGAGAAGCATCACTTGGAACTGAGCTGATATAACCACAGACGGTATGTAAAACATGGATGTAGCTACGGTGATACTGATCTGTAGACTGCAGTTTAAAGGTTTGAGTATTAGAGGGTAAATGTAGTACTAGAGGATGTACTGAGGCTCCAACAGATGTTTTAAACCTGTTTTCTCTCCATGATGTCAGTAAATGTATCATAGATCAGCTGTAGTTCCTGGTTGTTCCACCAGGTGGAGTCTCTTACTGTTTAATCCTGTAGAGACCAGAGGAGGCGTCACTCAGACTACAGTTCATGTTGGAAGCAGAGAGCATTGTGGGAGTTTAGCTAGCAACGGGCACCATGACAAAGACTTCAGTGGTGGCTAATGACCCTGAGTGTCCTGCATTAGCCATTTTGCTTCTCGTTCATCTCATATTTGTAATTTCGTGTCTCCTGTGTCTGATTTTTGTTATTTTTCATCTTGCTTTTGTCACATGGTGTCTGAGTTTAGCTAGCAAGGGGCACCATGACAAAGACTTCTGTGGCGGCTAATGACCCTGAGTGTCCTTTGTTAGCCATTTTGCTTCTCGTTCATCATATATTTGTAATTCAGTGTCTCGTTTGTATAATTTTTGTCATTTTCATGTCATTTTTGTCACATTGGGTCTGAGTTTAGCTAGCAACGGGCACCATGACAAAGTCTTCAGTGGAGGTTAATGACCCTGAGTGTCCTGCGTTAGCCAATTTGCTTCTCGTTCATCATATATTTGTAATTTAGTGTCTCATTTGTATGATTTTTGTCATTTTTCGTGTTGTTTTTGTCACATTGTGTCTGACTGTAGCTAGCAACGGGCATCATAACATAGACTTCTGTGGCGGCTAATGACCTTGAGTGTCCTGTGTGAGACATTTTGCTTCTCGTTCATCTCATATTTGTAATTTCATGTCTCGTTTGTCTAATTTTTTGTAATTTTTCATATTATTTTTGTCACATGGTGTTTGAGTTTAGCTAGCAACGGGCGCCATGACAAAGTCTTCGGTGGCGGTTAATGACCCTGAGAGTCTTGCGTAAGTCAGTTTCCTTTTCTTTCATTTCATATTTGTAGTTTTGTGACTCGTTTGTCTAATTTTTGTCATTTTTCATATTATTTTTGTCACTTGGCGTCTGAATTTAGCTAGCAACGGGCACCATGACAAAGTCTTCAGTGGCGGTTAATGACCATGAGAGTCTTGCGTTAGCCATTTTGTCTCTCAATTTATTTCATATTTGTTGTTTTGTGACTCGTTTGTCTAATTTTTTTTGTCATTTTTCATGTTATTTTTATTACGTCATGTCTGAGTTTAGCTAGCAAGGGGCACCATGACAAAGTCTACTGTGTCGCTTAATGATGTCCAACCAAAGCTAATGCGTTTAAGACAAACTGGGATCAACCAGAATGCTGCTTAGCTGATGCTAACTATGGTACGACACCATAAAACCATTATGAAAATGTTTAATGAGGCAACGAATCAGGTGAGAAGTTGGGTCATTTTCTTATAGACTTCTTTTTAACCACATGAGTCGCCCCCTGCTGGCTGTTGGACAGAATGCAAGTTTAAGGCTTCACTATTCAGACATGGATGCTACCCAGTCTATGAATATAAACTCAACATACACCTTAACTTGTTGCTAATTTACACACATCAGATTAGTAGATCCATGGGGCATTATAGTGTTCTTATAGTTTATATGATCATATTATTAAAGAACACATTTTACAGGGAATAGCTCAGTGTCAGTTATTTGACAGAGCATGTTTTTAGCATGCAGAACTCCAGCATCACCTTTGCTAGCTGCTAAACTAAGTGCATCCTGATGCTTCAAGAAACAAACAAGACCTCTTGATTTAAATTATGCAGCAGAACATTTGTCAGATACATATATATGCACAGAGGATTTGTCTACCTGTGTAATGGTTTGTGCTGCTAACAAGAAAAGACACAATACGCCCCGGTTATTATTTCAGACTGACAGACGACAGCAAACACAACCAGAGTATCTGCCGAACAGGATTATTATTTTTTACATGTCGGTAACGATGTTTAGAAACCGTCTCTACCAATTATTTCAGTGATCTATGCTTCTGCAGAGGTGGTGTTGTTGTAATTAGTGTGGATGAGGTCAGTGCAGGAGGGTGGTGATGGCGCTCCCCATCTAATATGAGCATTTACATTTACTCCACATTGTAAATTACCGCTTTAGGCTCATAACTGGGAAGTGGGCTAATAATATCCAGCTCCTCTTAATCACCTTTTCACACATGCAGGTTTGTTTTCTGTGTTTTTTTTTTTCTTCTAAACAACGCTGCAGATTTCATCACATCATCCGGGGCGATTTCATCATGTTTTAACTGCCAACAGGGAAGCTTTCAAGCCCGGTAATAAAAACCGAGCCTCAGCACTTCTAGTGTCCCTGCCTTTCATCCTGGCCTCTTTGTTTCTGCCTCTTCCCGCCTGTTGATGCAGCCTTTGAAGGCTCGGAGATAAACACGAGGCGAGGGTTTGTTTTTCTGCTTTTTGAGAGACGATATGAAAGTGCGGTGGCCGGTGGCGCCGCTGTCAAACGTCCCGGCCGTCCCGGTGTGTGTTTGGAGGAAATTACCTTTACTTTGCTCCGCAGCTGAATTATTTACACATAACTCATCTCCTCGTGACAACAGAAGCACGACGCTCACAATCACCGGCTATGCTAATTAACGCCTGAGACTTCCGGCTCGCTTCATTATGTTATAAACGAGGCCTTTACTTCAAAGCAGCTCAGAGGTTAAATAAAGGTTGACGTGGCTGTAATATATGTAGGACCATTTCTGGAATGCTACTGGAGGGACGAACGTAATTATTTCATAATGTGTTTGGTGTCTTGATGATTGTGAAGGAAACTAACATGGTCGGTGCAAAATCTTCAATTGCATTCAGTTGTGTTTCATCAGAATAGAAAAGATTCATCGTCATTTGAACAATCTGATTTGCAGTGAGCCTCACAATGGGGGAATCAAGGCTTTACGTAGTTATTAGGGATGTCTAGTCAAGGCAGTTGTTAACTCATCCATATTGGTTGTCTAATTGACATACGACATAAGAATTCGGCACTCAATTGATTTTTTAAGCCACAGCAACAGGATAAAAGCCATAAAAGCAGGTGTTACATATGCCCCTTGGACAAAAGAATGCTGTTCTAGTTGATCCCTGCTGAAATTAGCACATACGCGCTGGTCGGAGGTCATTAAGCACCACAAAAGACTTTGTCATGGTGCCCCTTTACGAGCTTAATCCCCACAGTTCTTTCTGCTTGCCTACATTGAACCGCCCGCCACCATAAGTACTGAATTTAATCTGTAATACTCAAAGTTTTTTTTTTCTAAGTATATATTTCAGAAAACTGCATCGGTATTGGTTGTTGAAAAAAAGACATCCCTGAACACTCATCTCTTTTATATGTGCCACCAGTTTTCTGCTTTGACAGGTAGACATGCTGTGATCTTTCTTAGATAGTCTTTATCCTGAAAAATGTAAACTTAAAATAGAAAATAATTAAAAAACACTTAAAAAGAGCAATTTTTAACCTCTGTATTGTTGTTGCAGGTGGCCGTAGAAGTTTGCATTTGAGAAAGCATTACAGGAATGTAACTTTGCAAGGCTAACCCTGATTGAAAGCAGAATTTCAGTCATCACAAATAACTAGAAAAGCCCTCAGAGAGCTCATACCTCCACCAAGGAGCTTCAGTCCACCCCCAACACAATCTCCTAATTCACATATTTTCTATGGAACGTTACAGATACAAATGTAATTACAGACAGTTCAAATGTCCTACCAACAATGCGGCCTTCACCCCATCCGACCTAATGAACAGGCGCGGCCTCTAGCGCGGCAGCTCCTAACAGCCTCCCAGCTTCTTAGACAACCGGAGATAAGAATGCCGGCCCAACCGTGCGTATGTCGCTCAGGAAGGAAAGAGAACTCCGTCACTGTCGCTGTCTGTCACGTGGAGACCCAAAATGTCATGTGGTCAGAGGGGGTTACCCCAAAAACAAGAGCGCCCTCTGGTGGCTTTTAGAGTAAACCACATTTAATTGTCCACCTGGTTACACTTAGATTAAAAAACATCCTGGATCCAGACGGTGATCCGGATCAGTCCCAACATGTCATCATTTGTTCCTTGTTCCTGAACATTTCATCCAAATCCGTCCATGAGTTTTACAGCTATTTTGAACACAAACAAACAAATAAACAAACCAACGCCGGCCGTCACAGAACCTCCTTAGCGGAGGTAATTAGCCAATAAACATAGAGCAGAGAACTCAAACATAGCAAGCTATTAAACACAGATGAAACACAGGAAACAAGAAGTTAAGAACAGAGAACGAGAACATGGTCCCCTTTTTATTTAACTGTATATAGGAAAGAGGTGAGATTATAATATGGACATGATTTGAGGAATGAGGTGGCATTTAGGTCATCGGCAAATTGAGCGATTGAGTGAAACATGAGAATTTTTTTATTGAATTCTGTGTTTTGATTATTTTGCTTGACAGATATTTGCTCGAGTGCTGTGTGTTGTGAGAGGAGGTTCAACTGTTACTAGTAGGGATGTGTTGCTGGGTGCTGTTAAATCAGACAGGTCACACAGAAGACAGACGGATGGAGAAAGTGGAAAGTGGTTATTGATTATTTCCATTTTCGTTTTGATAGAGTTCCTTAGCTGGATATGCTTTAGATATTATTGTTTCCCTTTATTGGATCGGTTATTTAAACGCTCAAAAGATGAAAACGAGTCGTTTGTGAAGAGATGGCGTAGATGTGTGATGCCCTCGTCCTGCCGCTGTTGTATTGGTTGGTCATCGATTGTGATGCCTGGGTTGCTCCATAAGGGGGTGGACGAGCAGGGTGCAGTGGTTTGATTTAAATAGCAGCGGTGTGACTTCATCGTAAGCATGCCAGTAAACACATCTCTGCAAACAGACGCAGCCGAGCTTTTATTCCGAGGAATGCATGATTGTAAACTGGAAAAGTAATGAAGCCTAGTCAAGGGGATCTGAACAAAGAAATATGTTCAGCGTCGAGCCTCAAACTATGTAATAACTGTAATTATGTTGTGGGAAGAGTCTTTAAAGGAGCATTTTAAATTGAGTTTCTTTCCTCCACATGACCAGAAACATGGTGGTGATGCAGCAGCAGCAGCACAGGATGATAACCTGAGGATAACCTGGAAACCAGAACCACCATGGCTAAAACCTGAACCTTCACCGCGGAGAAAATCAGCAGAACGCCTCCTTGTTTCATGTCATTTAACAGAGAAGAAGCCGAGTCCAGTTCATCCTCAGCCTCTCGTCTCTTCGTCCGGAGTCGGAGCAGCGAGTCTGGTTTGGGTTTTTATAATGGAAAATGTTAAAGCGAAGGAAAACATTGTCTGTTCACCCAATTAGGCGGCGAGTGTCTGGAGAGCAGTGTTTGGTGTGCAAAGGTCACGTTAATGAGCGGCGGAAGCCAAGGCGACAGACCCGCACGACTGTCAAACGCAATCTGTTCGGGACTGAGGGGACCGGGGTTACGGGACTCGGCGGCCCTGATTGACCCGTCCAGTTATTTGTCAAAACAGATTAGTGGGTAAAAAGCAGACCTCCGCCCGCCCTGGAGGAATCGGCTCATGCAAACCACAGAAGCACAGCAGATGCCCGCTGTAGGTTTTGAAATATGCACGTGTAAACCTGTTAAAAAAACCTGTTAACTGCAAGATCAGTGGATGAACCAAGATCAGCCAAGAAACAGAGAAACAGAAGGTCTGATCTCAGCTTGGAGGACAAACCTGACATTATGGATGTGTGGTGCCAGCAAAATGTGTTCACCTCCTCAGAAGCTTGGCTTATTTTAAAACAAGAATTTAAATATAAAGAAGCTTTCATGTCAGAGTGAAAACAGTTTTCTACAAAGTAATGTCTTCTCAGTAATTCTCAGTTGAAATGAGGTCTGGACTCTGACTGGGCCTCCAGAACATCCACCTTGTTGTCTTCAAACCATCTCTGTGGAGCTTTGGCTGCTTTCATTTTACCCTCTACCTTTACAGGCCTTCCAGGACCTGCTGAGAAACATCCTCACATCATGATGCTGCCACCACCATGCTTCACATCATGATGCTGCCACCGCCATGCTTCACGTCATGATGCTGCCACCACCGTGCTTCACGTCATGATGCTGCCACCACCGTGCTTCACATCATGATGCTGCCACCACCGTGCTTCACGTCATGATGATGCCTCCACCATGCTTCACATCATGATGCTGCCACCACCGTGCTTCACATCATGATGCTGCCACCACCGTGCTTCACATCATGATGCTGCCACCACCGTGCTTCACATCATGATGCTGCCACCGCAGCAGACCAAAGAACCTTCTTCCAGTTGCCTTCAGAGTCTCCTACGTGTCTTCTGGTGACTCTAGTCCAGATTTTGCCAACATAACTTCGTAGAAATCTGTCTGGTTTTGCACATTCTTGTTTTCAAAAAAGCCAAATTGTGCTGACAATGATCCAAGGGGGCTGAATACTTTTTATCATCACTGTAACAGATATAAAAATACATTGAAAGGTAAATGTTTACTAAAAGTACAGTTTAGTCCAGAACAACAAAAGGGTTGCTGGTCTAGAAACGCTCATAGCATAAATTAATTTTCCTAGTCAGTAAATAAACAATTAGACTGATTTCTGAGGATGTCTGTGCAACGAACAAATGATGTTAAAGAGCCTTAACAGTCATAAAAATACACATAAAATAAAAACAAATGATCAAATGAATAAAGTACATCAAAATGCAATTTAAAGTTGCTTCCATCTGATTAATTAACCTGTCAGAACTGTCAACACATTAATTATAGTTGCTCTATTTGTCGTCACGCAAACCAAACGTACTTGTGGAGTCAGTTTTCCAACAGTAAGGTTGTGCTGCTTGTTTCATATCATTCTTCCTCTGTATGAAGTAAAAACAACCGAGGCCTCGAGCCTGAAGGAAACTCACAAATAGAATCCACTCCTCTCAGTTTCTTCGTCTTGCTTTCCGAGTAATGAAAATACAACAGTTTCAAAGCAGTCGATGCAGCCTGCAGCCTACAGTAAAAACACAAGGCGTCCTGCAGAAATCTGCCAGTCTAATTCCTTCATCTCACTTTGTAAGCATCAGCGCGAACTCTGCTGCATGTTTCCTGGATAAGAAACTGACTCACAGGGTAGAACATCAGCCCCAGAGCCGATCTGATTTAACTTCTGTACTCCGTCAGGCCCGCAGCAGCAAAATTAACTGTAGCTTCACATTTAGATGTTCTCAACAAAATCAGTGAAAGGTTTAAACGTGTTATGTCTGCGCTGCGACTCCACATATCAGGGCGAAGATGGTTAAATACCACCGGACACATTACAAGGAAACACTTTGCTTCTAGCTTGTTTACAAATGGAAGAAAGCTCCTAATAGAAATATTAAGTCTTTGAAGATTCACTCTAATGTATTTCCTCTCTTAATATTTCCAGTTTAGAGCAGAGTTGGGTGAATTAATAATTATTTTTCCGGTTACAGGACTTGAATGTTTTTCTGCAGCAGCATCTCACTGATCCCAGGGCTTTAAGCATTTCTTCCATTTCAGACTAACACTTCTTACAGAGGGGTCTTCTATACAGTGTAGAGTATGACTGACTGATGCTGAACACTGGGAATAAATGCAGTTCAGTGGCATTTATGTAATTTAATCCCAATTTTATATTGGGAAATGACTATTCGTTACATATTTGGACTGTTTTGCTGTAGTTATCTCCGCCAAGGAGGTTATGTGATGGCTGGCGTTGGTTTGTTTGTTTGTTTGTTTGTTTGTTTGTTTGTTTGTATTCCAAATAACTCAAAAGCTCATGGATGGATTTGGATGAAATGTTCAGGAAATGTGTGAAATGGGACGAAGAAGAATTGATGACATTCTGGGACTGATCCGGATCACCGTCTGGATCCAGGATGTATTTTAATCTAAGTGTAACCGGGTGGACGATTAAATACGGTTTACTCTAAAAGCCACCAGAGGGCACTCTTGTTTTTGGGGTAACCCCCTCTGACCACATGACATTTTGGGTCTCCACGCGACAGACAGCGACAGTGACGGAGTTCTCTTTCCTTCCTGAGCGACATACGCACGGTTGGGCCGGCATTCTTATCTCCGGTTGTCTAAGAAGCTGGGAGGCTGTTAGGAGCTGCCGCGCTAGAGGCCGCGCCTGTTCATTAGGTCGGATGGGGTGAAGGCCGCATTGTTGGTAGGACATTTGAACTGTATGTAATTACATTAGTATCTGTAACGTTCCATAGAAAATATGTGAACTGGGAGATTGTGTTGGGGGTGGACTGAAGCTGAAGGTGGAGGTATGAGCTCTCTGAGGGCTTTTCTAGTTATTTATGATGACTGAAATTCTGCTTTCAATCAGGGTTAGCCTTGCAAAGTTACATTCCTGTAAAGCTTTCTCAAATGCAAACTTCTACGGCCACCTCTAACAACATTACAGAGGTTAAAAATTGCTCTTTTTAAGTGTTTTTTAATTACTTTTTATTTTCAGTTTACATTTCTCAGGATAAAGACTATGTAAGACAGGTCACAGCATGTCTACCTGTCAAAGCAGAAAACTGGTGGCACATATAAAAGAGATGAGTGTTCAGGGACGTCCTGTTTAATTCTTTTTTTCAACAGCCGATACCGATGCAGTTTTCTGAAATATATACTTACATAAAATACACTTCGAGTATTGCAGATTAAATTCAGTACTTATGGTGGCGGGCAGTTCAATGTGGGCAAGCAGAACGAACTGTGGGGATTAAGCTCGTAAAGGGGCACCATGACAAAGTCTTTTGTGGTGCTTAATGACCTCCGACCAGCGCGTATGTGCTAATTTCAGCAGGGATCAACTAGAACAGCATTCTTTTGTCCAAGTAGCATATGTAACACCTGCTTTTATGGCTTTTATCCTGTTGCTGTGGCTTAAAAAATCAATTGAGTGCCGAATTCTTATGTTGTATGTTAATTAAAGAACCAATATGGATGAGTTAACAACAGCCTTGACTAGACATCCCTAATAACTACGTAAAGCCTTGATTCCCCATTGTGAGGCTCACTGCAAATCAGATTGTTCAAATGACGATGAATCTTTTCTATTCTCATGAAACACAACTGAATGCAATTGGAGATTTTGCACCGACCATGTTAGTTTCCTTCACAATCATCAAGACACCAAACACATTATGAAATAATTACAGTAGCATTCCAGAAATGGTCGTACATATATTACAGCCATGTCAACCTTTATTTAACCTCTGAGCTGCTTTGAAGTAAAGGCCTCGTTTATAACATAATGAAGCGAGCCGGAAGTCTCAGGCGTTAATTAGCATAGCCGGTGATTGTGAGCGTCGTGCTTCTGTTATCACGAGGAGATGAGTTATGTGTAAATAATTCAGCTGCGGAGCAAAGTAAAGGTAATTTCCTCGCGCGCAAACACACACCGGGACGTTTGCCGTCCCGGTGTGTGTTTGCGCGCGAGGAAATTAATGACAAGAAGCATATGTAACACCTGCTTTTATGCTGTTAGGAGCTGCCGCGCTAGAGGCCGCGCCTGTTCATTAGGTCGGATGGGGTGAAGGCCGCATTGTCGGTAGGACATTTGAACTATATGTAATTACATTAGTATCTGTAACGTTCCATAGAAAATATGTGAACTGGGAGATTGTGTTGGGGGTGGACTGAAGCTGCTTGATGGAGGTATGAGCTCTCTGAGGGCTTTTCTAGTTGAGTTATGTTTTATTTTGCTTTTCTGTGCCTCTGTTTTGTGGATCTTAGATCATAGCTTTTTGTGTTTTCATTCTGCGTATGTTGGCAAAATTAAAAAATTTTAAAAAACTGAATTACAGTTAAAAAAAAACATGTATACGAGCTCTTTAACACATGTATTTATGCACATTGTACTCATTTAAAGCCAATCATAGCAGTCAGTTCAGCTTTCTTCTTTCCCTTTTTGATGACGTCCACCTCGGGAGACATTTCTGAGTTTCCACAGAGGTGCAGGACTTTAGATTGTTAATTAAAAACGAACGACGGTGAAGAAACCGGTCGGAGGTCGGAGGGTTAGGCTGTGAGCTGGCTGGCATCCAGACGAGGCGACTGGATCGACACGGTGAGACGTTCCTCCTGTGCCGCTCGGGGTTTTGTACTTCTTAATCTCCGTCTTCCTTCCGAGCTCACGCACTCGTCAGACACCGCAGATAAACTTCAAACACATCTGATCTGGTTTAAACAGGAGGAACTCGGCTTCCACAGCTCACAGAAATTCAAATGAGTGTTTGTGTTTCGTCGCGAATGTCAGCGCTTGAAACACACAGAGGGGCTTTTTGAACTCCGAGATACGAGTGGGTTTTATTGTTGTTTGTCTGCCGTCGCATGAAATATATTACAGCCCCGGCAAAGTTGAAGCATTGTTTCACCTCTCATGAGTCACTGTGGTTCAGATGTTGACTCACAGCTTCGAAAAAAACACATTTAAATCAAATTCATTTAACAACAGACCCTGGTAGATGTTCAGACACTGCTCAGGTCCTTCAGTCTGATTATTAACAGGCGGATTTAAAGCCTGAGATGAAGCGAGGAGATCAGAGGAGCTGAATCTGATTAAAATCCTCCTGGGTGGATTTTCTCTGGAGGTTTTCTGGGCGACTGGGAGGAGATCCGGGACTCTGTGTGGAGGGGTTTTATATCTCATCCGGCCCTGGAACACATCGGGATCAACAGGAGGATCTAAAAACATCATAGGTTAGAGGAACATCTGGAAAGATCTGCTGATCCTGAAGTAAACGGAAGAAAAGGAACGAATGGATTCATTAGACAAAAAGGAAATATTTGAGAAATAATAATCAACCTGCACATAAATTTTAACACTTAATTTCAAAACTGCATTTTAAAAAATGTGTAAAAGAGGTTATTTACAGTTACAGGTTTTTAATGTTATTTTAAATTTGACAACTAAAACACTTTTAATGTTAAAAAAAAATCACATTTTCTTTAGAAAAAATTGCAAAATTACACTTTTGATTTATTATTTTTCTGGATTTTATTCATCATCTCAAGTTTTGATTTGTTTCATGTATTTATTTCTCTGTAGCTGCTCAGGAACAACAGATGCTAATTAGCCGCGAGCTAACTCTGCTGCAGTTGCTATTAATTGCACGCTGCTCATAAATAAACTGAACATGTTGTGGTTCTTCACAGCTACAGGTTTTTATTGTTATTTTATATTTGACATTTAACACAATCACACATTTATTTTTGATTTCCTGTTTTTACATTATTTATTTATTATCTCACACCGACGGACTTAAAAGCTTTACATACTTTAATGTTGTTATTGTTTTATGGTTGTTCTCTTGTTCTGTAGCTGCTCAGGGACAACAGATGCTAATTAGCCATGAGCTAACTCTGCTGCAGTTACTGTTATTTGTGTGCTGATAGTGCAAAGTAAACCAAATAAACTGAAACTAAACATTTAGTGATTATTCACAGTTAAAGGTTTTTAATGTTATTTTATATTTGTCATTTTAGACTTTTATGATGTCAAAACAATCACACATTTCTTTTGCAAAATTATATTTTTGATTAATTTGATTTTTTTCTTTACATATTTTAATCATTATTACCTCACACTGTTGAACCTTTATGTTTTATTTTCTTTAATGTCTTTATTGCTTCCTGGTCGTTCTCTTGTTCTGTAGCCGCACAGGAACAACAGATGCTAATTAGCTGCTAGCTAACTATTCACTGCTTGCTGCTCATGCTAAACAAGCTAAATAAGCTAAACATGCTAGGGTTATTCACAGTTACAGGTTGTTAATGTTTTTTTACATTTGGCTTGTATTTCAAATTCATAATCTTTTGTATAATTGTGGTTTTATTTTTTATTTTTCTGTATTTTACAAATATGTAAACTCTGTAATAATATAAGGACTATATCAAAAGTATGCAAATAGCAGTATAGAGCAAAATAAGTTAATGATAATTTTAAATCTGAAGCTGTTTTTCTAACTTTTTTTCTTACCTACTGTAATAAACATTTTCTAATTCAGTAGAACTGAACTGAGGCCCTGTTTAGCAACCAAAACCTGATTTTAGCTTCATTTTTAGCCTTTTTTGATAAAAGTGTGAAGAAAAATGGAAACTAGCACACAGATCCCAGAGCTTAGAGTATGTTTGACCACTCAGGCATCAGGTTTCCCCTAAGAATCTTACTTTTACTCAAATTCAAACCACAACCGAGACGTAAAATGAAATGCTGCAGCTCTCACTGTTCTGAACCGACTTGTTTTACTCTGTTCTGCCTTCAGAGTTTTCTTTCATCGAATATCTCAGCAGTGTGAGGATTTGAACACAGAGCAGCTTCGTAATGAGCCGATGCAAAGGCGTGAAGCAGGTGTGTGTCTGCAGCCGGGTGACTGATCGGTCGACCGGCGGCTTCCTCTGATTGTTGTGCTCCTGCAGAATTCATCCATTTGCATGTTTAAGAGACGGAGGTGTGTGTCTGCATGTGTGTGAGCAAAATATTCACACACACATCAGCGTGCACACTCATGGGCCACTAACCAACAGTGTGTGAGTGTGTGTGTGTGTGTGTGTGTGTGTGTGTGTCAGGGAGATGCGATGTCGTCTCCGGTATAAAGATATGGAGATGTATGCAGGCGTCAATTTATCACCCTGAAACGAAGAGGCAGACGAAGAAAGAGACGGAGGGGATGGAGAGAGGAAGATCTATCCTTGTGAGGACCAGAGGCTCAGCTGCTGCTCACTTTCCAGTCAGAGGTCAGATTTAAGGTCTTTGGGTTAAACTGCATTAGAGTCCTCACAGAAAGGCCTGACAGACGCACGTGTGTGTTTCTCTCAGGGGCTTCGGTGTTCGATTGATGATTGATTTGCCGGCAGATACAGCGCAGGTCGACTTCCTGTTTTGCTGCAGAGGAAGAAAGTGGAGTCAGAGAGGCTAAACATGGAGACCTACATGATGTAAGGTTCTGTAGAGACACCACAGCCAGGGTAGAAGGAGAGAGAACTCAGTGCATAATTAAACTGTTGGGGAGGAAAACCAACTCGCTAGTTTTAGCTTTGGCTGAGTTCTTGTGAGCAGTTGCTGCTCTCCTCCGGCCTCCAGCTGGACTCCAAGGTTCCTCCTCTGGGAAAAACCTTCACAAGTTGAACTCCAGAGTTTCACATGAGGGATTCAAAGCGTCCTCCTCTCCTGGGACGGGGTTTTGGCTGAAGCTGCTTTAGACCTCCAGAGCTGGTCTGCTGCTTCGCTGGTCTCCCTGAGCTTCCTTCTCTTCTGCTGGGTTTCAGGTTTGTCTCCGACTGGGAAACCAAACTCCTGTCAGTGTGTTTGGATTCTTTCTTTTGGGAGCTTCTGATTGGAACAAAGGACGTAAAGCCACAGGAGGATCATCAGCGTGTTGACTGATGATCACCAGGTCTGTTTGTGTTGATTCCTACACAGCTAATCTTCATTTATTTACATTCTAAAACAGACGAATGATCTCCTGGGAGACGGGGGAGTTTACAGAACGTGGGATCTTTATTCTCAGACCTGAGTTTGACGTTTCACTTCGTTAAATTTAAGAAAAACATCACAGTTTGGGTTCAAATCTGAGAATTTCACAACATGTTGGAAGCTTCTCCTGCACCTTTTGTGGTTGCCATGGCAACGAATCTCACCTCATCTAATGTATGATTGTTTGGAGTGTTAGGCTTCTGTGATTTATGTGAGTTTTAATTTCCTTTACACTGTAAATCTGTAATCACTTTCAATAATATATATATTTTACAATAACACTTCTGTTTTTATGCACCATGCTGTGTTTTAATCCGTCTCCTGTCAATTTATGATTTATTTATTTTATTTGGCTGCTTTATGAAGCACTTTGTCACTTGGATTTTGATTATTATTATCAATATATCTCACATTATTATTATAAAAATTGGTTAACTGGAAAATGTAGTTGTGATAAATTGCAGCAGTGAATATTTAAAGTTTTTAATTGTAATGTTTTGAACAATTTGCTGTATTTGTTTGTTAAATTACAGATAATATCCAGTAAAATCACAGAAAAAAATGTACAAAACTGTAAAAAAAAAAAAAAAGTCCACATCATGAATCTGTATTTGTTCTTTCTCATCAGCTGACGGTAAAATTAGTTTTAGTATTTAAATTAGACTAAGATGTCATTATTTTATTCTATTTATTATTTGTATGTTTTGATTAAATTTCAAATATCTAGTGAAATCAAAATGTTTTTTTTTTTTTAAAAAAAGCCTTAAACTGTAAATAAAAAAACATTAAAAATCTGTACTTTTGCATCATCACTTAGCCCTCAGTAGCTGTGTGTAGCATCTAGGGCTGTTGTAGCATTGTAGCATTTAACATTAGCTAAAGCTGTGGTAGCATGGTAGCATCTTAGCAGTTAGCGTTGGCAGTTAGTAGCATTATAGGTGAATCCGGCTGTACAGTCTCCTTCTCAGTGATGAGTTTTTTTATCAATACTGAAGTATTTTAGCAGTTAGTGGTTAGCATTAGCATATAGCATTTGCACTAGCTAAATGATAGCATCGGTACTGCTCACTACCTGGAGCCTCTCATAAACGGGCCTGGGTCAGTTGAACGTGGCAGTGCTGTTTGAATTAGCAGTTAGCATTAGCAGCTAGCTAGATGGCAGCATCAGCACTGTTCACTACCTGGAGCATCTCCTATATGGGCCTGGGTCAGTTGAACGTGGCAGTGCTGGTTGAATTAGCAGTTAGCACTAGCATTTAGCAGCTAGCTAGATGGTAGCATCGGCACTGGTCGTGACCTGGGGCATCTCCTATATGGACCTGGGTCAGCTAAGTGAGGCAGTGCCGGTTGAATTAGCAGTTAGCATTAGCATTTAGCAGCTAAAAGGTAGCATTGGCACTGGTCACTACCTGGAGCGTCTCCTAAACAGGCCTGGGTCAGCTGAACGTGGCAGTGCTGGTTGAATTGTGTAGCAGAAGTGCGCTTTGGACACCACTAAGGTAGAGAAAGGCGGAATGGTGCAGACCATTTATCACTTTTTCACCATTTAATCTGCATTGAAACCATCAAAGCTCAATTAAAAATGCAGTTTAGTTGTTCAGGAACACAGTTTTTATGGAGGACAGAGCTGATTCTTGCACAGTCTGTTGTGTTGCGGTACTTTAACGACGATAAACTGCAGATAGTAAAAGCTCTGCACAAAATAAAGACATGAGGAATCCAAAAACACTCCCAAACCAAACTCCCAGCCTTCTGGTTCGACTGAAATAATCTCAGATTTCCTCGAGCGGTGACGGTTTCTGCAGCCTGAACCAAATAATCCTTATCTCTCTTCTGGAACGTGAAGTCTTCTTTAGCTTTCAAAGCTGCTATTCTAGTTTCCGACTCCTCCGATTGCTGCTGCTGCATTTTTTTTTCCTCAGCTGGATGTGTGAAATCAGAATTAGCAAGTCGCCCCTGACAACCGTCCTGCTGCATCTCTGTAGGCCGGCATGTCAGGGCGCCGCAGCGACGCATTAAAGCTGTTTGTGAGATGAAGACGGAGGGAGTGTGTGTGTCGGTGTGTCGGTGTGTCGGTGCTTGTGTTTGTTCAGCCTCAGGCCGCCGCCGCCGCCGTATCTTTCCGCTAACACAGAGTTCTGAAAACCAGCGCCTGAAACTCCTACCGGAAGATTAAGATGGAATAAGAGCGATAATCTTGGGAATTACAGCAAATCCTGTGTTTTAGCTAAGAGGATGTTTGTGCTAATATCCACGCCCGTGCATTTATTTGTGTGTTCGCGTATCGGCGGTTCTATTCCGGCGATTAAAACCAGATTAGTCCCGTCATCCGTCTGCATGTTTACATTAAACACACAGATTCATGAGTCGCTTCCTCGTCCAACTTCTTCCATCTTTTCAAGCTGGTATTATTTACACTGCACGTCGAACACTCTTCCTAAAATTAATCTTTATTCTGTATCATAATTGAACTGTAAATCATTTGTCTCGCATCGACTTCGACACCTTCTGCACCATCAGAAATCTGCCCTGCATAGCCTCACCCAGGATGCATCGAGCGGCTCTTCTGAGTGTCGCCGAGTGTTCTTGCGCCCCCTAACGGAGCGATCTCCATTCAGGATGCGTCGCCGCCATTCCAGCTCATTTAGCATCGGGGCTGCGCTGCTTGTCAGCCCCTCCAGGAGTTCACGATGCTGCGATGCAACAAATAACTCAAACTCAACCAATCTCCATGAATTCTGCGCCACCTTGCAATTTCGTCCAATCACTGCCACTTTTCCACAATTTTGTCCCGCCTCCCGTGAGTTCCACCAATCACAGCAGTCCCCAGTAATGCACGTACGTCACCGGATTCACTTCCTTGTTTATGGTTTGAAGATACAGATGCAACAAAAACTACTGCAGAACAATTCCCTGATGTTCTTCACCAAAGCGGAGCTAAACTGTTTTCACCCCGTGGAATATTGAGGTGGAACACAAACCAAAACCATCCACTGACAAACACTTTTCTACCGTAAACATATCAGGAGAATGGGTGAAACCAGCGGACCACAGACCAGACAAACCACCGTGATGAAGCTGTTGATCCAGATCTGTGGCAGCACTGAAACAATGAAGGTCAGTTAGATTCATTAACTGACGTGACGAGCTGTGAGCGTGTATGTGAACACGCGTGTGCCAGGATGTGAAATTAACTTTTTAAACTTCTAAAATGTTTAATGAATTAAACAAAACAAAGAAAAAATGCAACTTTTTTCACAATTTTTTACCGTCTCCTGCAATTTCATCGCAACAAATACGCTTAAAACTATTTTTTAGAAAAGCTGCTGTGAATTCAGACATTTTAGGAGCAACGATCTGGAAAAACACCCAAGAAATCCTGGAGGGACTGAGTTGTAGAGGGGTTTCAGGCCGGTTACCGAGGCATCAGGAGGATCTCTCTTCTGAAGCCTCGGCGGTTTCGTTTTATTCGCCCACCGTCCGAAAGTTGCTGAAAATGGTCGTGAACCCCGGAAACCTCCTGAAACCAAAACGCCCACCTGTAGGTTTGAAAGACATGTTGTTGTGTTTTTAAATGTCATCGTTTATCCGCACCAGAAACTGTAAAAAACATAAAATCTTCAACTTTCTGACTGTCCCTGAACTACTCATCTGTGACGCGTCGGGGAAATGAGGGAAATCTGACCTTAAAATCGTGATATTTGATCAAAAACATACAAAAACCCCCACTAAAAACAGACCATTTGCTCGGATCAGATTCTGTAAAAACTATAAAATTCTGCACACCTCGAAGCAACAGTGAAGCCATTAATGACACAGCTGTGACCAAAAGTCATGTAAAGAAAATTCAGGGATATTTCAGGCTGAACTGCAGGCAGTGTTTACACCGAGCAGATGAAACAAATTAAAAATAGATGTTTTAAAACTTGAATCACACATCTTCAATTATATATTTTACAATTTGCAATCAACATGTCCAAAAGTTTACAAGCACCCCTTAGATATTTCCAGTACTAGGAAAAAGGTAACTCTACAAACTATTTATGCTTTCAAACGTATATTTTTATACATTTATACGTTCACGGTTGTTGGACTTTATACTGCAGTGAAAAATGAAATTAAAAACAGGACATGGGTTGAGAAGATTAATGTATTTGTCACTTGTTTATTTTACATACATGTAAAGGTCAAATGTAATAAAAGAATTGAAACCGTATTTATACATATATTGTTTAAAATTTTAAAACTTTTAATTCATCTCCATCCTCTGGTTCTTCCTAACTGATATATTAAACAAAAATATGAGGTTTGCTTCAAACACTGGTTCAAAAATCATCAAAGTAACATGATCTATCAGCCAGTGACTGATCTTTCCAATGGTCCTTGAACTACTCATCTCTAAAGTCCGACCAAATCCATGCTTAAAATGCACTTTTTTCTACATGTCTCACGTAAAAATTCACCAAAAATAAACCATTTGCAGTAACTACATTCAGTAAAAAACTAAAAATTTGGCGCTCCCCGACAAAACCATAGAGCCATCAGTGACTCAGCTGCTACCGACGGCCACATCAGAAATATTCAAACACTTTTCGGTTGAACTGCAGGCAGTGTTTGCACTGACCATAGAGAAGACAAGTACAAAACCCAGTGCAGCCATGGTGTCGACTGATTATTTCACTCCTGATGCGTCTTCCAGCATATAAACTACACTACATGGACGCTAACAAGGTGACTGAGCTTCATTTTCAGGTACAACTGAACAAAACATTCGTGCTTTAACTGGATATATGACGACTTCATGGACACACGAAAGCAAAAATGATGAGAGATCCTGCAGAGAATGATTAAATTAATAAAAATGACATGTTATCTGAGGATTTAGCTGCGTATTTGTCTGACAGGTGATTTCAGGAGGCTGCTAGTTTCAGCTTCAGCGCTAAAAATAGTTCATGTCAAACGTCGAGACCCCAGATCCTCCTCGACATCCGAGCATCATAAAACGGTCAGAGCGAGCGAGAGGTGACGCGATGGAGGAAGCGTCGCGTGGAGTGGCCTCTTCCTCCTCCTCCGCTGTGTTTACACGCCGCTAATAAAGTGATAGTTATGCGGCTGCAGCTCGTCATTTAGCCGCCGAGCACCACTTGACCGACGCTAGCGGCGCTCGGGCTTCAATTAAAGCGAGGGCAGATGCCCGGCCCACTCCGGGGAAAAAAGCACGACTCAGAACACACATCAAACGCAGATTTCCACCGACAGCTGTGCGCGTAATCACACGGATGAAAAGCTGCACACACACACACATGCTATTATCAGAGTGCTGCCTCTTGACAAGGAGTAGTATTACTAAAAGGTTTCCCTCCCACACACTCGTACAGAGCAGAGAGTGTGTGAGAGCTCTTGTACCTCTGGAGTCATTATGTGTTTGCGTACACACTGTTTTCATGTGTGTGTGGGTGGAAACAGACGTTTTTGCGGGTAAAAGTTTGACAATAACTCCGCGTTCAGCCTCCCGACATGTTTGAGCAAAGACGAGCAGCAGGTTTGTTCAGGAAGCACACGTCTGTTCCTGAAAGCGACACGCCAGAGAAGCGAGGCGCCGTGTTTCGTGCTCGGATCAGTCTAGAAGTCAGGATTAATTGAATATCATCTGCCTCTGTGTCGTTCTCAGGCTCTTACATGGAGAGAAGGGATGCTTCAGAGACATGAACGGGCCCAGAAGAAAGAAATAGCAGAACGTTGGAGGTGTGTTTAGTTAACATCAGCTGTCAGTTTATATTGTCTCAACCATCCATCCATCCATCTTCCTCCTCTTCTTCAGGGTTGGGTCTTGGCTAACCAGATCATTCCAGATGTTCCTCTCCTACATTTTCCAGTTCTTTAAAGGAAATCCGAAGGTGTTCCCAGGTCAGATGAGATATATAACCCCTCTAGAAAGTTCTGGGTCTCCTCTCAGTTTGGTGCTCTTGGAGGTAAATAACCTCTAAAGGAAGGCACCCAGGAAGGCTACTGTCAGTTCCCCAACTCCAACCTCTTCGTTCAGCAGTGGTGACATAATTAAACTAACGAAAGGTGGTAAAACTACAAAGCAAGCAAGGCCGCTGGGTGCTGCTAAATCCAAGAACTGAGTAAAACCAAACAAAAAACAGAGTCCAAAAACTTACTAAGTAACAAAAGAAAAAGAAAATTAAACCCCTTGGCATAACTTAAAGATGTTGTAGCAACACCCAGGCTAACAAAAGTAAAGTAATTAACAAATGAGTGAAAATGAAAAGCTAAAGTGCTGGAGCTACGAGTGGCTACAGAAATACGAGACAACAAGTAGCTGGCATGTTGGTGTGATGCGTCTGTTGTCAGACCAAAGGTTTCATCTGCTGTACGTGTCGCTGGTCTGAGACCATCCCACAAGTGAACCAGCCGGATGTGTCCATCCTGTGCTGGGGTGGTCACACGTGGCCGACGTGGATGAGGTGGATTTGCAGTACTGCCCGTCTGTTGGAAACCAACTCTCAAACGTCCTGTCGTCTGATAGTGAACATTCAGCTGCACAGCGACCGCTCTGGTGGACATTCCTGCTTCCACGTTCCCTCATGACCGGAGTCATCTGAGGCGTTGCTGCTTTGGTCAACATGTGACATGTTGGGGTGGCCTTTTATTGTCCCCAGTATAAGGAGTGTCTGAGTGCTGCTCATTGTGTTGGAGCAGCGTCTGGATATGCTACACCCATGGACTGAATGGAATTAATGCATCACTGAGGCAGTGGTGGACTCAAATTAGGGACACTGATCAAGAGGAACATCCATTTAGTACAAGTACCAGACAGTATACGCTCACTTTGGGTGGTGCACTTCATGTGGCATCAATATTTCACGTGGAGCGTTTAGACTTTTGTTCAGTGTACTTCAAACTCATAGACATAGCCTGAAAAATGTGCCTGAAGTGGGCAAAATCAAACAATACCATGACATTTAAGACATCGACAAGGATGTGACGATGAAGAAAACCTAATCTGAACCTTCACAGAGGTCGT
The DNA here is from genome assembly GCA_024666655.1 of Dascyllus trimaculatus. Classification (NCBI taxonomy): domain Eukaryota; kingdom Metazoa; phylum Chordata; class Actinopteri; family Pomacentridae; genus Dascyllus; species Dascyllus trimaculatus. The sequence goes on along the minus strand of CM045464.1, from coordinate 877,154 downwards.
GATAAGTGTGCGTTTAGAAAACTTCGATTTAACTGATGTTTTTCCTGGACGAAGACAACGTTCGCCTGCTGAACCTGAACCTGCAGCATCCTGTAAATGAACCGTTCTATTGATGACTGAAACACAAACCTGAGCTCACTTCGCTCTGTGCTGCTGTAAAAACTTGGGCGTATGACGCCGGAGTTCCCCTGAAGTCTCCGTTGTGTGATTTGCTGACGATGTTCCGCCGTGTGTCCCGTTGGCCGGACGTTTCCATTGATGCTTCGCTCTGTTCCATTTATTCAGAACCATAATTAGCTCCTCTCTGGTTCTGGAGTGTGTGTGGGCTGTGTGTGTGTGTTTGTATTGAATAAAGCAGAGTGGCGTGTGAAGGCAGATGTGTGTGTTCGTGCACATCTGTGTTCTGCAGGTGGTGTGTGTTTGTGTGGTTTGTTTCTTTGTGTTTTCTTCTGTGGGCCGTAAAAAAAAGATTCCACATGTTTCTTGCTCACATGTCGTCTGAGCAACGACCGCATTGTTTTACTGGCTTTAATATTTATCCTAGAGAGGACATGTGGGCTGAGAGGACAGTAAAACGCTCTGTGTGGGTAGTTCTGTGATTGTAATTGTATTTTTGTTTAGTTTTATTGAGAAACCCACGACGGCGTTGTTCTTTTCTTGCAAAATGAGGGTTTTTCTGAAGAACCGTTGAGACTGGCTGGAAAATGAATGCGTCACTTTAACAGACTGTTGAAGCAGCAGCAGCGTTACAGATCCCATGTCTGAGAAGACTTTCATAGTCGGAGCCTGAAGGTTTGGACTCGAATCCGACCTGAGCTGCATAAATATGGACCCAAAGACTTACATCATCATAATGTAGACAGTATCGGATCAGCATCTCAAAGTCCGAGGCCGTGGTTCTCTGTTGGAAACCGGTGGACTCCTTCCTCTGGGTTGGGAGAGTTGCTTCCCCAAGCGAAGGAATTCAAGTATCTCTGAATCTTGTTAACAAGTGACGGGAAAATGGAGCGTGAGATGGACAGGAGGCTTGGTCAGCAGTTTTGACATTGTACCGGACCATCACGGTGAAGAAGGAGCTGAGCCTCAAGGCGACGCTCTCCATCTACCAGTCCATCTACGTTCCAACCCTCATCTGTGGTCATGAGCTCTGGGTAGAGACCCAAAGAACCAGATCAGGGTACAACCAGCCGAAATGAGCTTCCTCCTCAGGGTGTCTGGACTCAGCCTTAGAGATGGGGGGAGGAGCTCAGACATCTGGAGGGAGCTCGGAGTAGAGCCGCTGTTGAGGTGGTTTGGACGTCTGATCCGGATGCCTCCGGGGAGACTTCCTTTGGAGGTTCTCCAAGCCTGGGAGGAGACCCCGGGGTAGACCCAGAACCTGCTGCAGGGATTATGTATCTCATCTGACCTGGGAACGTCTCAGGATCAACCAGGAAGAGATGGAAAGCTGCTGGAGGGAAGGACGTCTGGAATGACCTGCTTCATCTGCTGCCTCCACGACCCGACCAGGATAAGAGGAAGAAGATGGATGGATGGATGGATTTAGTGATGATTCAGCATCACTAAATAGAACCTGTCTGGTGTTGTGAAGTAGCTAAAAGCAGCACATGATGCCACGTTCTAAAGAGATTCATGACGTTCATCAGTCTGGAGGGTTACAAAGCCATTGCTGAGGCTCTGGGACTCCAGAGAAGCACAGTGAGAGACTTTATCCACTAATGGAGGAACATGGAACAGTGGTGGACCTTCCCAGGAGTGGACCAACCACCAACATGTCTCCAAGAGCATCCATATCTAATCCAGGAGTCACAGAAGAACCCAGAGGAACATCTAAAGACCTGCAGACCTCACTGGCCTCAGTTAAGGTCCGTCTACATGATTCCACAATGAGGAAGACTCTGGGAGGAAATGGATCCATGGAGAGTTGAAGGATCAAACCACTACTGACCAAAAACAACATAAAGGTTCATCTGGATGAGCTCCAAGACTTCTGGATAACATCCTGTGGACTGATGAGTCAAAGGTGGAACTTTTAGAAGACATGGGTCCGTTACATCTGGAGTAAAGCTGATACTGCATCCACCAGAAGAACATCTACCAACAGTGAACCATGGTGGTGGTAGTGTGATGGTTGGAGGACCTGGACCACTTGTCATCACTGATGGAGCCATGAATTAATGAACTCCTGGAGAATCTCCACCATCAGTTCATGACCTGAAGCTCAACACTAATGGTTCATGCAGCAAGACAAAGACCCAAAGACCACAAGCAAGTCCACCTCTGAGAGGCTCAGAAAGACCTGAATGAAGGTTCTGGAGTGGCTGAGTCAAAGTCTGGACTTGAATCCAAGACCTTAAAAGGACAGTTGATGATTTAAAACCATCGAATGTGACAGAATTAAAACTATTCTACAGAGAAAAGTGGACCAACGATCCTCCATGGTGATGGAAAAGACTAATGACAAACTGGAACATTTAACTGCTGCTGCCAAGAGACCAACCAGGTGTTAGGTTCAGGGGGGCAATTACTTTCTCACAGGGGTGATACAGGCTTTCAGGAATTCATGTGGGTTATCTGTGTCTAATATTCAATAAATATAAATATTAATTTGATGATGTGGAACATTTAAGGGTTAGAAGTCTGCAAAAATAGAAGCAGAACCAAAGAAAAGTGACATTTTTACGTCTTTAAAGCAGGAATTCTAGAAACCGTAAGGTATTTGTTTTTAACTGGTCTCTTCTGTTTGTCTTCTTTAAATCATTTCACTTGCTGCCATTAAAATACTCACTTTGTGTCCTTAATCTGAGCTTCTACACCTTCAGGACACTTTGCTGTGAACCAGATTTAGCCAGAGTTTTCCTTCTAACTGCTGCCGGAGCTCCGTCCTCCAGACATGAGCGAGCCTCCATCCACTCGTTGAAGCCGTGCGATGGGACGCCGCGTTGCTACGCCGCTATTTGTGCAAACACACATGAGTGAGCAAAGCCGCCACGAGAGCAGGAATCACACCTTCCTGAGTGGTTTTCTCCGGCCCACTCCTCACCTCCACTCAGCCCCGTCCTCGCCTCCCACTCGCCTCTCCTCGCTGCTTTCTCAGGGTTTTATTGTGGTTTCCTTCCTCGCCACTGCACCTTCTTCTCCTTCCTCTTCTTCAGATTAATAAAACATGCAGCAGTTTTGCGTGTGTGCACAACTTTGGAGCGTGCACGCCTCCATCCTTATCGAATGAGATAAAAGCGGCGCGGCTGCAGCCTCCTAATAGCGCCGCTGACCTTCATCAGTGCATTAGCGTCCTGCGAGACGAGCGGCCGATAAGAGCTGCTGTTTCCATACATGTTAACAGGGACCCCGCAGACGAGTGGTTTCTTATCTCGCCAACGTATGTGAAGCTCTTCTGCAACGTGTTCTGAGCTGCACGTCGCTGCCTCGAGGTGATTTTCATTCGTGGACGGAGCTGAAGCCGAGATCGTGTTTCCCCTTGTCTTCATAAAACAGGAAGTAAAGTTAGTTTGTGAAAAAGTTTGATATCCGTCAGCTGATGTGTCAATAATTCACATTTTAATCAGGTATTATTAAAGTACAATAACACCCTGCAGCATTTCTGTGCAGACGTTCAATCCTGAACATGCTTTTTTTTGTTAAATTGCAGATAATATTTATTGAAAACACAAAAAATACACATTAACTGCAATAAAACAGGCCCAAAACATGTCTAAAATGCAAATACTAATGAATTATTTCACAATATCTGACTGTAAAATTGCATTATTGTAACTGAAAATGTCAAATATAGCATCATGTTATTATCATTTTACAGATGTTGACAGTTATATTTTTTAATTATCTTTCCCTGTTTTGTATAAATCCGGCAGCAACAACAGGATAAATGTATACAGAACAGTATCATCAAAAAATAATATGCTCTTTTGCAACATTTGACTGTAAAATTACAGTTTTGCTGTGTTTAAATCAGCTAAAACTATGACTGTTGTAGTTATTTGTCATTATTTAAAGGGGAAAATAGGTATATTAAGACTGAAACATGTTATTTTACAGATTTTTGTTGAATTACAGATAACATCTAGTGACATTATAGGGGAAAAGGATTAATTGACATGTTGATTTAAAAAGGAAAAACAGGCCGAAACTGTAAATAAAGTCCACAAGTCCACATGTTTAAACTTAAGAAAACTTCAGGGACTGAAAGAAACTTGTCCGACTTCACTGCTAACTTTTAAAACTGCTGCTCGTCCATTTCAAGCTTTTTTAAAATGCCAAATTAGCCCTAAGAATCAGATCCTTACGTTCATGAACCTCATTAAAACGTGGTCACTCAGACTACAGGCAGTTCATGTTGACAAGCAGAGAGCATTGCGGGGGTTTAGCTAGCAACGGGCACCATGACAAAGACTTGTGTGGTGGGTAATGACCTCCAACTAGAACTTGTGTTTAAAAATTGCAGGTAGCTTTTGGCCTTGATATAGACTTGATTAATAATCGCACCAAATATAAACACATGACCTGTTATAGCACAAGAAGAAGGTCGTGCATGTATCATAGATCAGCTGTAGTTCCTGGTTGTTCCACCAGGTGGAGCCTCTTACTGTTTAATACTGTAGAGACCAGAGGAGGCCTCACTCAGACTACAGTTCATGTTGTGAAGCAGAGAGCATTGTGGGAGTTTAGCTAGCAACGGGCACCATGACAAAGACTTCTGTGATGCTTAATGACCCTGACTGTCTTCTTTTAGCCATTTTGTTTCTCGTTCATCTCCTTTTTTGTCTTTTTCTGTCTCATTTTTGTGAATTAGCCTCTTGTTTTTGTAATTCTGTTTCTCGTTCATCTTGTTTTCATTGTCTTGTGTTTCATTTTGGACTACGGACAGTCCATAGTGGCAAGCAGAGAGCATTGTGGGAGTTTAGCTAGCAACGGGCACCATGACAGAGACTTCTGGGACATGTAATGACTTCTGACTTATGTAACAGAGCTGCTATTGTTGCTCAAATCATGTGTCTGTTGACTAAAGTTGTAGTGTCTGCATTGTTGGGGGTCTACCTAGTAAAAGGGCACCATGACACAGACTTCTGGGGTGCTTAATGACCTCTCTGATTACATTCCTGTTGACTTCTTCCTCTTTCAGCGCTCATCATAGATGCTGCTTGACATGTTTAGAGAACCGGACTTCCAGGGGGCATTACAAGTGTTGCAGGAGCACTGGGAGCAGAGCATCGCTGCACAAGGAAGGAGACGACTTTGAAAGTATATTTCTTCTTCTTTTTAAAGGGCGCAGACTGTCGTTTTAGTCTAATTATGGAGCTCTCAGGGGCCACGGCGTAGAGAAGACGTTCAAGATGAATGATTTTCACGTGTGGCCTCGCTCCTGAGAGTCTAATGCAAAGGGACGTGTGCAGCATTTCCACACGAAGAAAGAAAACCTTCTGCTTCGAGCAAGAAAAAGAGAAAGATGAGCGCGTGATTGACAGGCCGTCTCTGGGAAATGTGGTGGAAAAACACCGACTCTGCTGCTGCTCACATCCCTGTACCGCTGACGTCTGGCTGCTTGAAAGTAAATAAATGCGTGCAGCGGTAATCTGGTTAATAAACGGCACCAAAGCTGAGCGCACATTTAGAAAGAATTCTAACTGCGCTGTGAAAACATCATTTGTCTCAGTCAGTCGGTGTAAAAAGCACCTTATGAGACGAACGTGCACAAACACATGGACGTGATTTACAAAGAAAAAAGGAGCAGCTCTGGAGGCGCTGGAAGGTGGCGCTCAGTCAACAGCTTAATGCCGAAATATTTATAGAGACATAATGAAGCGCAGCGATTAAGTCAGGATTAGCAACATGTGTGTTTGTGAAGCAGCAGCAGCAGCAGCAGCAGCAGCAGATACTCCCCCAACTTACTTAGCATCGCCTCAGGTGCACATCAAACACACACAGTCATTAGTAGGCAATCCACATTCTCACCAGCAGCCACCTACTCGACACCGGCACAGAATTCTCTTCTTCTTCTCTGCTGTAATCCATCTTCCTCTGCGCCGCCGCCCGTCCTGCCTCCACTGCTGCTGCTGCTGCTGCTGCTTCACCTTCCTCCTCCTCCTCCCTTCTTATCGTTCCTGCTTCGGAAAGAAAACAGAGAGTGGCATCGTTTCAGTGATTATGAGTAGAAGGACTCCCGAAGTTCATCACAATGTAAAACGTGTCTGGGATGCTGCATTCGTGCACGCTGCTGGAACATTTGTGCGTTTTTCGTAACACGTAAACTGATTTTTACTACCTTACTGCTTAAGCATGAGTTAGAAACAACACTTGAGCTGTTAGTTCAGAGATATTCCATGTAGATAATCATAGAGAGAAGTGATGGAAAGTCCTCATGTTCCATAAAGAAAAGTGAACATTAAAGTCTGGAGCCCCTAAAGGGACACGGGCAGAAAAAATTAAAATCTAAGTTTCTCATGAGCACGAGAAACTAATATCTAGGAAAGATATGCACAGATTCAGACTTCCAGCATCAATAAGTCATTAGTGACACGTTGTCAAATCATAATCAATGCCTTTTTCCATCGTTGTCAGGTAGACAATGAGCTACAACCTCAGCTTTATCAACAGTAGCTGTCTTTCAGGCTGCAGAAATAACACTGGTGTCTATGAGCAGCCGGCTGGGAGACGAGTGTCCAGGTATGATTTTTATATCTGCATGTATCCAGGGGCGAAAATCCCATTTCATTTTTGGGGGGACAATAAACAGTAAAATTTCACAGAGTAATTCCTGGGAGGACATGAAAAAACACCCTCTCCATCCTGCTCCTTTGGAACTCGCTTTGCAGGGTTGAGCCTTCAGCATGTTGAATGTTATTAACAGTAATAATAGTAGTTACAGCACTGATCTGTATTAGAGCATATTCTACCTGTAGACAGGGTTTTCTATGTTCAACCAGCAAAATCAACAATAGTATTAAGTGGAAGGTGGAAATGATCCACCTTTATGACCACATCTAACAGAACTTCTTTGCACCCTGCTCTGATGTCCACCAGTGGATATTGTCATTAGCGTACACCCGCTACTAAACTAAAATAAAGCTAATATGCATAATTATCCAAGAGTTATTTTCAGGATATTCATGTCAGATATAAGCCCAGTTCATATTTTACTGACATTTTAGATTTGTTTCTAGAGAGGTGTCCAGATTTTGAAATGCATGTAAGTATTTTTAATTTGAGTTTGATGCCAGATTTTTATTATTATTATTATTATTATTCTTTGTAGGCTGGTAGTTCTCACCATGACTTAGGCCCAGATGTTCAGTTTGACAGACGTCTAATTTCTTTTAAAGTCAAAGATTGTTCAGATTTGATTGTTAAAAAAAAAACTTGTCGCAAAACATTGTTCAGCTTCTTTGGATAATTATGCATATTAGCTTTATTTTAGTTTAGTAGCAGGTGTATGTTAATGACATTATCCCCTAGTGGACATCAGAGCAGGGTGCAAAGAAGTTCTGCTAGATGTGGTCATGAAGGTGGATCATTTCCACCTTCCACCTTCGCTGACGGTCCCTGGACACTCGTCTCCCAGCCGGCTGCTCATAGACACCAGTGTTATTTCTGCAGCCTGAAAGACAGCTACTGCTGATAAAGCTGAGGTTGTAGCTCATTGTCTACCTGACAACGATGGAAAGAGGCATCGATTATGTTCTGACAACGTATCACTGATGAGTTATTGATGCTGGAAGTTTATATGCACACAAGAAACTTACATTTTAATTTTTTCTGCCCGTGTCCCTTTAGGGGCTCCGTACCGTGCTACAAAGTGAGTTCAACATATCCAGGTTTTCGTTATCTGGTTTCATTTAACCGAACAGATGCAATCAGGATGAGTGATCTTAAGAACAACTCAGGGTTTGTGAGTTTATCTCCCATGAAAAAGGCTTTTCAGTGTCTCTGTTCTTTTGTTTATCAGCTGCTTAGACGAAGGTTTTCTCATCCAAGACTCAAGATTCAGTTCAGTTAACAAGATGCATCACCAGACTGCTGTGGTGAAACCAGTGGTCTCAAGTTAAGTCTCGTTCTTAGGGCTGTGAGACGATTCTAGTTTCATTCTTTCAGCTGTTTAGTGGCTTTAAATAGCTTTGGGGGTCAATAAAGGACAAAAACAAATCAATAAACAGGCTTCTTGCAAATCTTATAAGGTCAACAATCAGAATATGAGGCTGTAGTAAGTTTCTATGTCAGGATTAAATCACTCTACAAAGAAAACAGAACAATAAAATGTCTCTGAAATCAGCTTCAGCTCTAAAAACTCTGATCTTCTCTCGTCTACTGGGTCTTCTGACCTTCTAATGATGGTGACAGTTTTCTAGGAGAACTGATCGGTCAGTAGGAGGAGCTTTTACACCGGCTGTTGTCTTACCTGGACCGTCACCTGCTCTGAAGCTGCTTAGGAGTTCAGCATCAGTTACCATGGAGATGTATCTGGACATCACAGCACCGACATCCCGGAGTCAAACCCGAAACCCTGCTTTGTGGTGCAGAACTCGGGTCTCATTCACATCTATCGGCTGCCGTGGGGTCGATCACGAACGCAGAGAGAGTCTTCTTCCTGAAGGGGGCGGAGCCAGCAGCATCACAGCTGCATTTGAAGCTACAGACACACTGTTAGAGTAAAACCAAGAGTTAAAAGCATCTTTATGGAGGGTAAAGCTAAAAAAATAATGATATTGGAGACGTTAGATTTTAATGAATTTGTTGAAAAGTGGCCCAATATCTTTAATGTGCTTTATTTTTGTTGGATGTCAGCTGTTCTTGCGACTTCTTTTCAGGTTTCC
>CM045464.1:730829-863329 GCA_024666655.1 Dascyllus trimaculatus | reverse complement strand
TAGTGGATGCATAATGCAGACAGTAAAATCAGAATTCAGCTCTATAATAAAGGATTTAACTGCAGCTTATTAACTCTCGGCTCACCTATCTGAGATAAAGAAAAGTCTGTGATGACACACTGATACTCTGCCATTCTCCAAACCCACATGCTCCCTTCTGCACGTGTTGCATCATGGTCAAAACTGGATGTTTCAACTAGATAACACCCCCTACCACACGTCCAGGGCCAGTAGGCTGCAGGAGCACAGGATCCAAGTCTTGGAGTGTCCAGCTCAATCCCTGGACATGAGCCCTCCTGAAAATCTGCGGTGGATTATCAAAAGGTCTGGTATAAATAAACCATCACATCATCAAATTACACTGAACAGAAAAATAAGGGCTCCATGTGAAATATTGATGCCACATGGAGTGCACCACCCAAAGTGAGCGTATACTGTCTGTAGAAGATCCAAATATGACGCCTCAAGAAGCAAGAAGACGGGCTGAGACAGAAAACAAGTTCATTAAGAAGGTTCTGGCTGCTCTTGGGAGTATTGGTGGAGCTGCTGGTGGAGCTGCAGCTGGAATTGGAATTGAAGTGGCTTTTGGAGGAGCTATCGGTGCTGTGGGGGGTCCAGTTGGAGCTGCAGTTGGAGCTCTAGTGGGACTTGCTGTGGGACTTGCTGTGGCAGGTATAACGGTAGCAGTAAAGAAGAAGGGATGTGTTATCCAGTGAGTTCAGGGTAACCATCATATGTCTGCAGCCCATTAAGGCCAGTTTAACAAGCAGACTCCATCCAGTAATCCCAGTAACAGGCTGGAACCATCTGATCTTTGCTGTTTCTTCCTGTGTTTTCACTGAATGCTTGGTCTTTACTATCAGGCTGATTGTTAGAGTCCTCTGATGGAGGAGCTCTGGGAGGTGAATCTTCCTGACATCAATGTATGAACCAGCATCGTTTGTGTCTCTGCTTCATGCTATGGCTGCATCATGAATCATAAACATCATTAACTCAGCTTCTGTTCTTGTGCAGAGATTTTGCCTTCTATATCTGCTGTTTTTCATCTGACAATAAAGATAAAGATACCAAACCTGGATCAGGACTTTACTCTTTCATTACACAGAAACTAAACCATAAATAAAAGGTTCCTCTGATGAGATTTAGGAAGGAACAAAAGAAATGTTAAGTAGAATCTGATGTGTGGAAGTTTGACTAGACAAGATTCCAGTTTTTAGATGTTTAGACTGAATGTTGATGTGGACTCTTTGGTAGGAAACAGAACCTGGTGTCCATAGGGGTCTAGATGTTGGTGTTCATATGGGTCTAGATGTTGGTGTCCATAGGGGTCTAGATGTTGGTGTTCATAGGGGTCTAGATGTTGGTGTTCATAGGGTCTAGATGTTGGTGTTCATAGGGGTCTAGATGTTGGTGTTCATAGGGGTCCAGATGTTGGTGTTCATAGGGTCTAGATGTTGGTGTTCATAGGGTCTAGATGTTGGTTTTCATAGGGGTCCAGATGTTGGTGTTCATAGGGTCTAGATGTTGGTGTTCATAGGGGTCTAGATGTTGGGGTTCATAGGGTCTAGATGTTGGTGTTCATAGGGTCTAGATGTTGGTGTTCATAGGGTGTAGATGTTGGTGTCCATAGGGGTCTAGATGTTGGTGTTCATAGGCGTCTAGATGTTGGTGTTCATAGGGGTCTAGATGTTGGAGTTCATTGGGGTTCATTGGGGGTTCATTGGGGTCTTGATGTTGGTGTTCATAGGCGTCTAGATGTTGGTGTTCATAGGGTCTAGATGTTGGTGTTCATAGGGTCTAGATGTTGGTGTCCATAGGGGTCTAGATGTTGGTGTTCATAGGCGTCTAGATGTTGGTGTTCATAGGGGTCTAGATGTTGGAGTTCATTGGGGTCTAGATGTTGGTGTTCATAGGCGTCTAGATGTTGGTGTTCATAGGGGTCTAAATGTTGGTGTTCATAGGGGTCTAGATGTTGGTGTTCATAGGGGTCTAGATGTTGGAGTTCATTGGGGTCTAGATGTTGGTGTTCATAGGCGTCTAGATGTTGGTGTTCATAGGGTCTAGATGTTGGTGTTCATAGGGGTCTACATGTTGGTGTTCATAGGGGTCTAGATGTTGGTGTTCATAGGGTCTAGATGTTGGTGTCCATAGGGGTCTAGATGTTGGTGTTCATGGGGTCTAGATGTTGGTGTTCATAGGGGTCTAGATGTTGGTGTTCATAGGGTCTAGATATCCATAGGGGTCTAGATGTTGGTGTTCATAGGGGTCTAGATGTTGGTGTTCATAGGGGTCTAGATGTTGGTGTCCATAGAGGTCTAGATGTTGGTGTTCATAGGGGTCTAGATGTTGGTGTTCATAGGGGTCTAGGTTATCATCGTGGTCTAGATGTATAAATAACAGATTTCCCTAAACATCTCATCTGGACTGCTACATCTTGCAGGTAAAACATGCACACCGTTGCGTTCCTCTTTATCCAGACAGGTTGACTGAGAACATCCTGTAATTTTACAGAGTGGAAGGTGTTTGTCTGTCCTCAGGTCTTCTCGTTCAACAGCTCTGGACTCTCCTCACTGATGCCTTGCTCAGGGGCTCCATGCTGCAGAGCGACGGCGAGTCTTTTCCACCGCTGCAGATTCTGTGCATACGAGCTCCCCCTTTGTAGTCATTGAACTTCTACTGCCTCGGAAAAAAACCTCAACTTCACACCTCCGTTCTCCCCCTAAACATTCCTCCTGCAGCTCCTCACCTTGCACTCCGTCAGCAGTCAGTTAAGATTGTAGTCTGCCGGCTCGGAACTAAAGGCATTAGCATTTAAATTCGAGTGCCTGCAGGTATCATAGATCAGAGTCTTGGATCTGCCTGTTTTGGAAGTTTAGGAGCGGCTTGTTCATTTCACATCGACGGCGAAGTCTCCAAGGCCGTCGGAGTAACACATGTAGGCTCCGCGCGAAGCTGAAAGGATTTATAATAATGTGCATCGCATATAGACCCGGGGACGTTGTTTCAAGGCACCGACATACATCTGAGCTCTCGAATCTAGCGTTTTGAATCATCGCTCTGCTGTGTTTTTTTTCCTGTTTTCCATGCAGAGCTGCAGCAGGTGATTTTTTTCTGACCCGTGAAATTACATTTCCCCGGAGACCGCTGTTTACTGTGATGAAGTCGGCACACGACGCGAGCGCCGAGCACCCCGCAGCGACGAAGAGGATCCTCGAGGCCGTCACAGCTGACAGTTAGCGGTGCGTGTACGCTGCCTGCAAACTAGGGTAAAAACAACAACAGGAAACATGAGGCTTCGCTAACTAGACCCAAAGCTAGCGTCAGTGAAACCGGCTTTGATCTCACGGACGTCTGGGCTGCAGGATCTCAACAGGTCTGGAGGAAGCTGATGAATCGTTTGAGGGTTTGTGTTGCACAGACGCTGAGCTTCGGCCGTGTTTCCTCTTCATACTGTATCATGCATACTAGGGATGCACAATAATATCGGCGTCTGATAATTATCAGTTAATTTTGGCAACGATGACGTCATTCCGATAATTAAAAAATCAGCCGATAATAATAAAGACTCAGAATCTTGGTTTTTGCTGTTGGTCTGTGTGTTGTGGTTTGTCCTCATGCCTGGCTCCTCAACCCCTCCCCTCCCCGACGGTACGGTCGCATGTGTGTGATGTCATCAGACTGCGCGGGCAGAGAAAAACCAGCAGCATGGTGGCACTGACCAGAGTGGACTTTCTTTCTTTCCCGTGTCAGAAGAAGTCGTTTCACTAGGACTGGTCCCGAATATTGGAATATCTGAATATTTGATCGTTGTGGTGGTATTCGGATCATAATTTTGATACTCAAAAAGTCGTGCGCGCCGCCGAACGCCACCGAGCGTTGCCAAGGCTGTAGTACGCCGCTGAGGTTCTAGAACGCCGCGGTGGTTGTAGGAGCGGACCTGACAACTCCGGTGTCACGTTCCGGTGCGCCATCAGTTGACATTATCGGTTATCGGCTGCAAGAACTATAAAATTAAAGCTGCAAGCAGCGTCGGACGGACCCTCACTCCTCACCGCATTCCTCTCCACACGACCTTGTCTAGGGGGCGCCGTAGAGCCGATTGGAATTCCGACTGTGCAAATCTGTTGGTCTTGGGATACTATATGTATGTACCAAATTGCATGTTTGTAGGATAAAGCAGTGATTTTATATGAGTATTTGAATATTTGTAGGGGGCGCTGTGGAGCCGTTTGACCACGTCCATTCCTGAATTGTATATTAAATATTAGGTCTTGAGATTAATGAGGATTTGTGTGGATTTGGTGATTTTACGTGGATCCCTTCACCTCCAAAACCCATTTCGTTCCATATGGCGAATTTGTTCAAAATGGCCGCCATGCCACGCCCACACCGTGTGACGCAGCCACAAGATTTTAATAACTTTTCATCCTGGATGGGTCTAAATGCCACACAGTGAATTTGGTGAAGATCGAATAAAAATCCTAGGAGGAGTTCGTTAAATTCCAATGCCTGCCCACCACGTGCTGTAGGGGGCGCCGTTGAGCTTTTTTGAAATTTTAAAAGCAGGAATGTTTTCGTCTCGGGCTACTGTACCTGTGTACCAAATTTCATGAGTTTACGTGAAACTAGCCGTATTAACTCCACTAAAGCCCAATTTTCTAGGTGGCGCTATTGAGTCATTTTGCCGTTCATATGTGTAATTCCCCCAAAATATTTAATTTTTCACCAGTCCTGATGGGTGTGCCAAACTTGGTGAGTTTTTGAGCATGTTTAGGGGGTCAAACTGGGGTTCAAAGTGGCGTAAGAAAAAGAAAGAAACAAAGAAACAGAGCAGGAAAAACAGGGTCCTTGCACTGTAGCGCTCGGGCCCTAATTATCGATCATAGGAATCGGTTGAAATTGGCGTTATCGTGCATCCCCAGTGCATACCTGTGCAAACTGATATCTGCAGCTGCATCATCCACTGAAGCATGAGGACATTAACGCCGTTCCCTCAGCGAGACTAATTCCTGTGGTCGAGACGACGTCCAGCGTCCAAAACATCTCAGCCCTGATGGTTGAAAAGCTTCACTGTCAGCATACATGTGTTCTGTGGAAGCAGCCTTGAGCGAGTCGTTATTATATGTTTGTTGTATTATTTGTATTTATCTGCTGTGAAACGTCCCGGACACAAAAACTCATCATTCAAGGCAACCAATGAATTTCTGGGTGTTTTCTGATTCACAGTGGGCCTCTGTAAACACTCACCACAACAGACATCCTTGATCCATGTATAGTAAAATCATTGAATCTGTGAAAACCTTCTGCACAGACTGGATGTGTTCTCTCGTCGTCTCCGACCATCTGACCCACGTAAATCTCCATTAAGCTTCAGTAAATGAAACTCCAACTGACAAAACGTAGAAACGTTGTGCAGAAATAATTATTTTTATTCGAAAAAAGTGTCAAGGCACAGAATTAACACCACATAGGGAGGTTCAGGGACAGATAGGAGATCGTTTTACTGATTTTATCACACAAATAAAGCCTTTTAATTGATATTGATATTAGAATACAGCAACTCAACAATACCTTGCTCTGGTAAAAACAAGCTTTGTTGAATTTCAGGTGTTTTAATCACTACAGCCGGCAAACTTTAATAATTTCATTCGTTAATTCAGTCCAGCTTGGATATATTTATTAGCTTTTGTAATAAAGGAGAAGTCAATGCATGTTTATCAGTGCAACACATTTCAACAACAAGGTAATTCAATCATGGACAAACTTAAAAAGAACATAAAACAACGACCCTCAAATTTATGTCTGACAGTAATAGTATAGTCACAAGTCAAATGAAGTGTAAATAATTTAATATATACACCAATCAGCCCCAATATTAAAACCACTGAGAGGTGAAGTGAATAACATGGATCTTATTGGTTCTATGTGGTGTTCTGATGGAAAACCTTGATCAGACTTAGACACCCAGATAAACATGGTCCCACAACAAACACACTCCCTCATGCACATGGAAATCCCAACAACACCAACCAATCAGGAACATGTGGAGGAACATGACAATGGTCCAACATGTTGATGTGACCTCCAGACTTCCTACAGCCCATTCTGATCAAGCACCAACAGGATGCAGTGGAACCAGTTGGATTGACAGAGGCCCCACTGCACAAGACAGAGTAGCCAAAGGATCCAGTGGTTCCAGACCCCATAGGACCCCCTGAGAGGTCCTCTGGTCCATGATTCCCAATGGTTCAGAGCATTTTAAGGGGACCAACACAGTATTAGACAGGTGGTCATGATGTTAGTCCTGATTAGTGTCCATCCATGTGTCTATGTGTGTTCTGGTTCCTCCACCGAACCTCCACTGGTTCAATTAAATGTTGTTCTGATGAAAAAATAGCACTCAAGTCATTCAAATGGCTAATTCAATGAATAACAGGTCGACTTGTACCTGCAGCTCACATTTGTTGCATCAAACTCGTCCAAACACGACGTGAAAATGTGAAAATCCTCGACGCTCGGAAAAACCCTGAATTCAGTCTTGCAGGCTGTTTTTTTCCACAACAGGCTTTTCCTTTTTTCTTCCTCTGACTCATTGAAACGACGTCTGTTCACAGGTTTCCTCCTCTCGTCTCCCTTTGCGGCGGTCTTTAGTCGAGCATCATTGAGCCGCCACAGATCAGCCTCGCTTCCGTCGCGTCGGGTTTAATCATTTTCACGCGGCGCTACAATGAACTGTCCGAGGTAATTGGGGTAACATATGTGGGTTTTGTTGTAGGGCTGTGGAATCAAGGCGCTGTGTTGACGGATCCTTATTGGCAGCCTGTCTCCTCACCTGCTGAGTCAATCAATCTGGGCCTGTCTCTTTGTTAACAAGTCCTGGTTGTGGTGCTAAAAGAGACGGAGGAAGGGGAAGCATAAAGGGAGCTGTGGAACAAAACCTGTGCTGCAGGTAACTGGGCTGTACACAACCAATATGACGGTGCAAACTAAAAGGAGAGAGGAGGATAGAAACTGGAAAACTGTATTTGTGTGATTTAAGTGGATTATATCAGATGGATGCTATATGTCTGTAGACTAATCTAAAAAAACAACAACATAATCCTGAAGACATGAAGGAAGCAAGGAGGATTCAAAAAGTATAAACCAAAGCAAACACAAGGACGGATTCAGGCAGGTGAAAAAGGGTAGCAGACTGGATGAACTGGCAAAAGACAGGAGAGGAGGCAGGACTATTTCTATCCAGAGGAAAGACTGAGGAGACAAGATCTTAGTGGAACTAATGAAGACAATCAAAAGAGGAGGGAAGCAGGTCTGTGTACGTTTGTAAATGGAAATTAAAATTAAAACACACCCGTGGAAAATGTATTTCTCTATTTCCTGTTCGTTTTGGCTCCGTGACCCGTCTGACTTCTGAAGAGGAGCTAGCGATTTAGCGCTAGCGATTTAGAGCTAGCGCAACAGCTCGCGCTAAACTGCTCCTTTGCTTTCTGGCAAAGCTAAAGTAACAGAAAACCTCCAAACCTCCACAAAAACGTCCCGAAAAGCAGCCGAACGCTAGCGATTTAGCGCTAGCGGCAGAGCTAGCGGCACCACAAGGTCCCTCCAAAGGGACAAATAAACCCCACGCTGGTGAAAAGTCCACTGTGAAATAGTGAACAATGTGAGCCAAGCAACGTTTGGACTCCACAGTGGGTCTTCATCAGGCCACGGCACACAGCAAGGTCTGCTAACAGTGAGCTAACACTGGAGCTTTAGATACCAGATCCTTCCTCATCAGAAGTCAGATGGGTCACGGAGCCAAAACCAACAGGAAATAGAGAAATAAGTTTTCCACGGGTGTATTTTAATTTTAATTTCCATTTACAAACACATCCAATTAAATCGGATAACAGATAATGGATAATGGATTAGGGCCCGTTTTCCGTTTTTCATTTTGTATTATCACTGAAAAAAACAGGAAACGGTTTATTTTTCGTTTTTATTTTGAAATCTCTTTTGAAGTAGAAACACAGGCGACAGACAAGGATAGGGTCTGTTGAAATGCATCACAAGTGTTGCAGGAGCTCTGGGAGCAGAGTATCGCCACACAGGAAGACTTTATATTTCAATCAGGTACAGTTTTAGATGCTCGTACTTTTAGATCAGCCCTCCCAGTGAGTAGAGAAAGTCAGGACCAACGGAAACATTGTGGCCAAAAAAGCATATGGAACCATTTTCATAGCACATTTCTGGTGGTTTGCACCGAATGTTCTCCCAGCAGGACTCTGCATTGACAGTCCAACCCTGGGGGATTAATTCAGGGAGCAAAACCATGTGAATGCTAAAGAAACCGCTGATAGTGCTTCTGGTGTTCTTCTCCAGACCCACCTTTGAAAACTGAGGCTCTTCCTCTGTTAAGCTGCCGTTTCTTCTCTGGATGGTAGCTGCAGACCCTCCTCTCGTTCCTGGTGACGATCCTCCACATGAACATTAGACCGACCACCTTCCTGTGTTGATAACAACATGTGTAACACAGGTCCTTGTAGTGATGCCGCTGACACATGTTGCACTGGAAACGCTCCGTGCACGTGCATCACAAGCAGTCCTGAAACTTTTTGATCGCACCACATGTGTGCTGTGAAAGCCTCCAAACACTCCATGTCATGTAGCTGCAGCATGACATGAGCTAATATTAAATCACTGTCAATCATCGCCCCAACTCTCACCCCAGAACATGCTACGTTCCACTGTGACTGAAGGCGGTGAGAAACCAGCCACCACCGCTTTGTCACAGGGAAAATAAATAAAGCTAACCCAAGACGATTATTAAAAATCCACCCCAGCAACAGAAGCGATGCCCACAGCCCTCCCTGCTGTGACAAACACAGCTCAAACGCCTCATCACTCTGCATCACGTTCAAACCTGCTGCACGTCTCACCACTCTGCCCACACGTATTCACGCACGGTGGCGGCCGTCAGACTCCTTGTCATGCAGACCCACACTTCACAAACACGTGCACAACCACGGCCGTGCACCGAGCTGACGTCCTCGGAGCCCACGCTGCCGGCCTCATCCACGGACCCACACCGGCCGTGAGACTGTGGCGTCCATGTTCCGGCTCTGTTATTAAGAAGGTGGAGCCACGTCACACATGGAGGCCCTCACAGCCCACTGAAGCACCGAAGAAAAGGATCTGTAGTCCGGAGGTAATCAAAGAAATGAGAAAATCACACAATGTGACCTCAGTCATTATTTCAAATGAGCACTAATATCTGTCTTTTTAATCAAGACAACGATGTGAAGGATGGTATTAGCTCCATTGAGAGGCAATTAAACCAGTCATAACGGCCCAGAGTGGAAGTGCACGGCACCATTATTGGCTGTGTTCAGTTTAAAAGCAGAACTATGGTTTCTAAATGGTAATAAATTTGACAGAACTTTAACATCCCATCCTTTAATTATTGTAACTGAAGCTCCCATCAAACTGTCCATTAACCAACATTTAGTAACGGCAGCGAGCACAGCCCCCGACAAATATACAGCATCAAATCGCCGCAAATTACTCAGCTCACTTCTAACCAAACCAGTAGGATATTTGCTCTTATGGGAAACGAAGAATTAACATTTCAGCTTGACTGTATTAGGGTCGTGATCCACTGTCAGGACTATGCATCCACTGTGGTAGGAGAAACACAAAACAATGACAAAGAGACACAAATAAACCACAAGGAGAAGCAAAATTACCAAAAATGTCACAAAACAACCACAAAGAAACACAAAAGAACCACTACAGAACACAAAATGACCTCAAAGACACTCAATATGACCATAAAGAAACACAAAATGAACACAAAGAGACAGAGGATGACCACAAAGACACTTAACATGACCACGAAGACACACAAAACAACAACAAAGTCACTCAATATGACGACAAAGAGACAAAACTAAAACAACAAAACACAAAATGATCACAAAGAAACACAAAATGACCAGAACAACACACAAATTGCCTTCGCACTTCACTGTCAGGACCATGTATTTACTGTAGTAAATGTCCTGGCCAGGAGAGACACAAATCAACCACAAAGAGACACAATATGACCACAAAGACACCCAATACAACCATGAAAAACACAAAATGAACACAAAGAGACAGAGGATGACCACGAAGACACTTAACATGACCCCGAAGACACACAAAACAACCACAAAAAAACACAAAATGCCCACAAAGGCACTCAAAATGAGCACAAACTGACACAAAATAGCCCCCAAAAAACACAAATCAACCACAAAGAGACACAAGCGAGCCTACAGAGACACAAAATAACCACAAAGACACTCAGTATGACCAGAAAGAGACACAAAATGAACACAAAGACACTCAATATGACCAGAAAGAGACAGAAAATGAACACAAAGAGACAGAATGACCATAAAAACATTCAACATGACCACGAAGACACACAAAACAACCACTAAGAAGCACAAAATGACCACAAAGACACTCAATATGACCAGAAAGAGACACAAAATGAACACAAAGATACAGAGAATGACCACAAAAACACACAAAACAACTATAACAAAACACAAAACGCCCACAAAGAAATGCAAAATGACCACAAAGACACTTAACATGACCACGAAGACACACAAAACAACTACAACAAAACAAAATACCCACAAAGGCGCTCAAAATAAGCACAGAGTGACACAAAATGACCACCAAAAAACACAAATCAACCACAAAGGGACACAAGCGAGCCTACAGAGACACAAAATGAACACAAAGAGACACAATATGACCAGAAAGAGACACAAAATGAACACAAAGAGACAGAGGAAGACCAGAAAGAGACAGAATGACCATAAAGACACTCAACATGACCATGAAGACACACAAAACAACCACTAAGAAGCACAAAATGACCACAAAGACACTCAATATGATCACAGCAAAACACAAAATGACCACAAAGAGACACAAAATGACCACAAAGACATACAAAACAACCACAACAAAACACAATATGACCATGAAGACACTCAATATGACCACAAAGACACTCAGTATGACCAGAAAGAGACACAAAATGACCACAAAGAGACACAAAATGACCACAAAGACATACAAAACAACCACTAAGAAGCACAAAATGACAAGAAAGACACTAAACATGACCACAGCAAAACACAAAATGACCAGAAAGACACTCAATATGACCACAAAGAGACACAAAATGAACACAAAGATACAGAGAATGACAAGAAAAACACTTAACATGACCACAAAGAGACACAAAATGACCACAAAGACATACAAAACAACCACTAAGAAGCACAAAATGACAAGAAAGACACTAAACATGACCACAGACAAACACAAAATGACCACAAAGACACTCAAAACAACCACAACAAAACATAAATGACCACAAATGATCACAAATTTACCACAAAGACACTCGATACAACCACAACAACACATAAAACGCCCCCCTCACTTCATTATCAGGACCATGCATTCACTGTAGTAAAAGTCCTGGCTAGGAGACACAAACCAACCACAAAGAGACACTCAGCCTCCGTGCTTCACTGTCAGGACCATGCATTCACTGTAGTAAAAGTCCTGGCTAGGAGACACAAACCAACCACAAAGAGACACTCAGCCTCCGTGCTTCACTGTCAGGACTATGCATCCACTGTGGACTCAGTATGGTCTCATCTGGTCAGCCAGTGTTCTGGTTCCTCCTCAGACCTTCATGGAGCATCTCTAAATGTCATCAGCACCTTTATCTACCATCACACTCCACCTCCGTGCTTCACTGTCAGGACTATGATCCACTGTGGTGGTCCTGGTCAGGTTCACACCAAACATGCTGGCATTTGTTGCGAAAATACAACGAGATAAATGCATTTTTCAAAACAACTTTAACAGCTATGGGGGATTTTTGTGGGACACTGAGGTAGAAAGACCCAAACATTTAAAACTGTTTATCTCTGATCTGTTTTCACTCCACAAACTTATTAATCGGCAGAACTTTACACTTTGCAAAGTTCCCCAGAAGGTGTGTGACTCTATGGCGCATAAGTTATTTTTTCTTGTTTGTTTCCGGAGACAGATTCGATCTTTAATTCCCCCCTTTTAATTCCGACTCTCTGCCCGAGGATCCAGAGCAATTGATTGGCGTGTTTTATGATGCAATCAGGGCCGGCTGACGCACAGGCCTCATTAGCGAGACTGACGGAGCCGATCAGGACGACGAACAGGCCAGAGAAGCCGATCCTGAATCAGTCACGGTGAGCGACACGTTAAACTTCTCACCTCCAGTCGAAGTCACGGTGCCAGACGCTTTACGAGCTCGGCGTCCAGCAACTCGTGAATCCCCGACAGAGGCCGCCCCACAGCCTCGGTTTCTAATTCATGGGCTGAGGAAGCCGCCGTCACGAGGCGTTCGGTTTATTCACGGCCGCTGTTGGATCTTTCTCGGGGCGGTAAAATCATCAGTTGTTGGGCGTTTGACATTTATACGGAGAAACACTTGAGATGTTGACCTTTATGTGGAATCATTAGGCAGAATGAGACGACAGCTTCAGCTCGGCCACTTCCTCTGTTCTCTGTCTTCTGCAGTCTTTTCCTGTTGAATCTGTTTCTCACAGACTCGTCAATGTCAAAGTGAAACAGATTTCTGAAAGTAACTTTAATTATTTGAAAATATACATAAAATAAGTGACTGCATTTATTTACTTCCTCTAAACATTGATCCTGTGTTGGTCTAAATCAGCCTGAACGTCATGATGCTGCCACCACCGTGCTTCACGTCATGATGCTGCCACCACCGTGCTTCACATCATGATGCTGTCACCACCGTGCTTCACGTCATGATGCTGCCACCACCGTGCTTCACACCATGATGCTGCCACCGCCGTGCTTCACGTCATGATGCTGCCACCACCATGCTTCACGTCATGATGCTGCCACCACCATGCTTCACGTCATGTTGCTGCCACCACCGTGCTTCACATCATGATGCTGCCACCACCGTGCTTCACGTCATGATGCTGCCACCGCCGTGCTTCACGTCATGATGCTGCCACCGCCGTGCTTCACGTCATGATGCTGCCACCGCCGTGCTTCACGTCATGATGCTGCCACCGCCGTGCTTCACGTCATGATGCTGCCACCGCCGTGCTTCACGTCATGATGCTGCCACCGCCGTGCTTCACGTCATGATGATGCCACCACCATGCTTCATGTCATGATGATGCCACCACCATGCTTCATGTCATGATGCCACCGCCATGCTTCATGTCATGATGCTGCCACCACTGTGCTTCCCCTCATGATGCTGCCACCACCGTGCTTCACACCATGATGCTGCCACCACCATGCCTCACTTCTTCCAGTTGACTTCAGAGTCTCCACATGTCTTCTGGTGAACTCCAGTCCAGATTTAATGTTTTTTCAACAGAGTCTTTCTCTTCGTCACTCTCATATAAAAGTCATAGGTGTCCTAGTGGCCTCCCTCACTAGTCTCTTTCCTGCCAGGTAACTCAGGAAAGGTGAAAACTTCCAAGACAGATAAACACTTTTTACAGGATCTTGATTATTCTCCTGTTATTTGGTCTTTTCTCTTTTGACTTTTGCTCTGTTGTCGTCGTGTTTAGTGATTTCTTTTGATTCAGTGATCTACAAGGAGAATGTTCATACAAGCAGTCTGTGTTGTCGTTCCAGTAGAAGTACTGAAGGGTGGGTCAGACAGATTTATAACAGCCAGTACTTTTGATTTAAATAAAGTCATAGCTTCAGTGAATGCTCTGATGTGAGTGATTAGTGGTGAGGGAGATTTCTAGCCGCCTAGCAGTGTAGCGTCATGGTGGCTATACGTGGATCTGAACCGTGTCAAATAGCTGATCGGTAATGAAAGAAAATGTTTTTTTGAAAATTGGTTCGCTGATGACTCATCAGATTAATTTCATGCCTTTTAATGTCAGGCCACTGAAGGTAATTCTGCTGCTCTATTAGCTGGCAGCATCTGCATACGAAACCCAGCACCAGGAGGTCTGAGATATAAATATGATCACTGGCAGAACGCATTAACGTAGGCGTGTCGAGGCTTCACCACGCTTTAAAATATACATACATGTACGTTCAAGGCCAGCCAGGACAGTATTACTATCGTTTTACACATAATCGCCTTATCAAAAAGTCTCCAGTTGGTCAGCCAGTAAATGGTTTTCAAGAAGACAAGACCAATACATATCTTTCAATATTATAATGTTTAACCATCTGAGCCTCAAAACCCTCCAGTGGGTTTGAATGACAAATGATGAAACGGCGAAATTTCCCTGAAAAAGGAATTAAGTTCATTTACCTTCGTTTTAGCACCTGGGTGAGTTCAAAACTACTCAAAGGACCACATCACTCCAGTATTTGTGGCTATTACTGGCTACCTGTTGGTTTTTAGAGATCATTTTAAGATTACATTGCCTCTTGTTAAACCCTTACATGGTGCCAACTTGCATTTCTGATCTTTTAACTCCTTTTGTGCCTGATAGCGGTTTAAAATCCACTTTGACTGATGCTGAATGTCTCCTTGTGGCCAAATGTGATTTTGCTATTTGGGACCCTAAAGTGTGGAAATGTCTTCCATCTAAAAATGTCATTTTTAAATAAAAACATAATTTGTTTTACTAATTGCTGCTGCATGATGCCGCCACCACCATGCTTCACATCATGATGCCACCACCGTGCTTCACGTCATGATGCTGCCACCACCATGCTTCACGTCATGATGCTGCCACCACCATGCTTCACGTCATGATGCTGCCACCACCGTGCTTCACGTCATGATGCTGCCACCACCGTGCTTCACATCATGATGCTGCCACTGCCGTGCTTCACTTCATGATGCTGCCACCACCATGCTTCACATCATGATGCTGCCACCACCGTGTTTCACACCATGATGCTGCCACCACCATGCTTCACGTCATGATGCTGCCACCACCGTGCTTCACATCATGATGCTGCCACCACCATGCTTCACATCATGATGCTGCCACCACCATGCTTCATGTCATGATGCTGCCACCACCGTGCTTCATGTCATGATGCATGATGTTTTACTTGGTTATTTCATTTTGTTCTTGTAGGTCTTACTTTGTTCTGTTAGCTTTTCTTTTTCTTTGCATCCTTTTGCACTGCAGTTATTTTATATCCTATATTTTGACGTTTGCTTGTGCAGGTCCTTGAAATTTTACTTTACAAAGGTACCATATGAATAAAGTCATTGCGAGTAACCGATGACCTGATAGAGTTTTCTTGCCAGAATCTGATTCCAGCCATCCTTTTTATCTGCTGATGCTAAAAGTTCATGTTGGCAAGCAGAGAGCATTGTGGGGGTTTAGCTAGCAACGGGCACCATGACAAAGACTTCTGTGGTGGTTAATGACCTCCAACTAGAGACATCATTCCTATATTCCAGGGGTTTGTGTAATAAGGCTGCTTCTGTGCTTAATTTGTGACTGATTAATAATATAATAATAATACTGCATTATCTAACTAGAATCCTTCTTTTCTGACACCTCTATGACGGCTAACATAAAAAAGAACTGGGCTTCAGTTTGTGCTGTTACCAAACAGTTAAGAAGCAGCGTGACCCTGTTAGAGACCAATGTTATCCACTTTACTTTATATAAAAATGCACTTTACCTGGCTGGACTGCAGTAATGACCTTTAACAACGTCTGTCCTGCGAGGTTCTGCAGCAGTTTTTTGAAAACAGCACTTAATTCCTGCTTCGGTTTTCTGCGAGGCAGTTTGTTTGAACTCTGAGCATTAACATTTGAAAATCACAGTCAGCGCTCGAAGCCAGAAACCCTCCCGCTTCCTTCTTCTTCTTCTTCTTCTTCTCTGCTGGACTCCGAGTACTTCTCCCTCTCCTTCAATTAACCACAACGTATTCCCGGGCACCGGTTAATTGCGGAGTTGAACTAATCATTATGAAAGAAAAACAAATGCTCTATTGTATTTTCCAGATGCTGGGTAATTTTAATCAGCGCACATAAAAGAATAATATCTTGGTGGAGTTGGATAATGAATAAATGAGGATTTTTCATCTCTTAATATGTGTGTGTGCAGCTGTATGTGTGTTAACCCTCCCTGAGGAAACAGCTTTAGAGAGTGTGTTGATGTGTGACGAAGTGTGTGTTTGGATTTATGTGTGAGTTTGCAGCGTTTACGTGCCGGAGCCTGTGTGTCCTAAATTATTGCCCAACTTGATTATTGCATTTTTGACTAAACTACATATTTCCCCACAGGCCCTTTTTCTTTTTTTCCTGATGGCTGTTTTGCACATTCGGGATGTGACTGGATGTGACTGAGAGTAGGCTGATGCATGCTGGGATATGAATGGGTGTGATTTGGACAGAAGGCGGTGGGAGTCGGTGTCTCGTTGTTTTTCATGCTCCATTGCTTTGTTTGTGCTGGAATTCACGCACTTAGATCTCCATGTTATAGACGAGGTGATTATCGCTCCTCGTGTAAACTGGGGATTCTGGCACTTTGTTTATTCAAGATTCCATTTAAGAAGTCTGTTTGCCTGCTGCTGACAGGACGTTGTAGTAAAAGATTGTGACGCTTCAAAAGCACAAATTGCTCGTCTCATTTCGCTGCTCGTTTGGTGGCAGCAGGCCAGCGGTCGGACATTCGTCTGCCCGTCCACGTCCTGCAGCCCTTCCTGGGGGATCCCGAGGCGCTCCCAGCCCAGATGGGAAATGTAATCCCTCCAGCGGGTTTGCCCTGCGGCCTCCTCTCAGCTGGATGTGCCCAGAATACCTTCGCAGGGAAGCATCCAGGAGGCATCCCAATCAGACCCCAAACCACCTGAGCCGACTCTCCTCATTTCAAGAAGCAGCGGTTCTCCTCTGGATTCCCAACAGATGCTCCTAAGCAGCTCTATCTGCTATCTGAGAGTACGAGGTCTGACAGAAAAGGGCTGCTTGAGTGCACACAGGATGATTCGTCGGCGTTTTTGTGACTACTAATAGGTGCATGTTAGTGATTTCTCAAACTGGAACAGAACATCACCAGATTTTAACTCCTAAATATTAAACGTTTGATTTTTTATCAGATTGGATCCATAAACTCCTCACATTAACAAATAAGCTCAACCTTTCATCAGGTAAGACAAAGATCTCAGACCAGACTTCTCCTCCGAACGTTGGAAGGGCTTAAATTGACCCATTGATATGAGCAATTTTGTTGTTTCCACATATGGAGGATGTAGCAGATACGATTATGGGCTCAGAATCAGAAGGTAGGTTTCGACTCTAAAGGAGGGAGTGGACAGGAGACAGGATGCTTTTGCCGGCACCAAATATTGTAAAGTAAGTAACAATAATAACAAACAACAAACAGTGAACATAAATACAGTGAACAACGAGAAACATACACAGTATTCAGAGAATGGCCGTTCAATACAAGCACAACACTTTCTCCTCAGTATCGTACCATCAGTCCATGATTTGCTCCCAACCCCAATTCACCCACAGTTCGAAACTAAACCCACGTCTGGGCTTCATAAAATTGTCCATGGGAGAGTGAGCAGAAGATGTGGGGGATGATGAGGATGTAGGGGGTGGAGTGTGTGAGAGGGAAACGTTCATGGGCTTGAAGGAGCTCCTATCGGCCCGGCAGGGAAGGTCAACTCCTTGTGGTTCAGGCAGCAAGTTCTAGGCTCTAGACCTGCTCAGTAGCTCGCCATTGTAACCATAGACATATATACGTAGACGCCGTGTTGACTGCTGCTGCCGATTGGAGCCGACGTGCCTACGTGGCGGCCATCTTGGTACAGTGCCACTCGCCCCTACAGTGCATTACGTCTATAGAGGAATGACATGTCTGCACTATAAAAGTGATCATAAATCCATCAGTTGTCAACATATATTGTTTGTTACAAACGTCAGACATGGAGGACGGACAGGCAGACATAAATAGAACAAAAGCATCCAAGCATCCTGTGTCAAAGCTACATGTGTGACGTTTTTAACAAACCAAACCGTTTGGAAATCGATGGAAAATTCAGTGAATAATTCTACTTTAAGATTGTGGAGAACCTCTTACCTCCATAGACTTACAATCACTCCCCCCTCTGCTAGCCCTGTACCAAGATGGCGGAGCTTTAGGCATGTCCCTCCACCGTCAATGCGGCGTCTACGTATATATGTCTGTGACTGTAACACTCACTCTGCCATAATTCACTCTGGAATAGTTCATGGTTGACCATCAAGATTCCCAACTTCAACAGACCACTGCAATCAGTCACCTTCTCAGCATTGGACCTCCTCACTGTCACTCACACACATGAACCAATCACAAGCAGTCTCTCTCACACCTGGATTCCACCCCATTCCTTTGTTTGAAGCACATGAGCTTCATTCAGACACACATCATTTGGACAACAGGATCACCTCACATCACTAATTTGGAAAGCCATTCACCTTCACAAGCCTGGAACCTGGAAATCACCACATCAAAGACAGTGAGGTCAACCTCCTGTTAGCAAAATGAAAGTTAGTTAGCATCACACTAATACCCCTAATGCTAACAGGCTTTCTCCACTGGAACCATGCTGGCAGACTGCTGAATGTGCTCAGCCTGGATATTGAACACTGGTTAGGCTCCAAGGGATGGATTGATCGATTGATGGCGAGCTACCTGTAAAAGAACTGGACCTTCTGCAAAAGATTTCCTCGTTGACACACCTCACTCATTTTCCCTGATACTGATTTTCTGTTATTGTTTTGGTTTATTATTTTGGTCATTGTTTTATCTTGAACATTCAAGTATTTTCTGTTAATTGTTTAACTGTTTAATACAACACTGGTAATTTAATTTCTGTGTCCTGTGTTCATTAATTTTCCACACAGCTCCCAGAGCCGAACCTTTTCTAGCCTAGCCCTTAGCCCACCGAACAGTAGCAAGTGCTACACCATCATGTCGGAACCCGGCCTGGAGAACAGGACCAAAAGTTTTGATAAATCACCAGGCATTTTTCCTGTGCTCATTAGCCTGAAGCTATCAAAATACATTTTTAGTGTATACGCAAGGTCATAATCAAATACCGCTCGTTGCACTATAACAAGTTACATCTCAAACTTTCATCTTTAAATATCAATATATTATAGTGTCATTTGTGCCATTGGTAGTTGCCATAATTAATAAACAATATTTGTCACATCATTCATTCATTTTTCCAGATTGTTGCTCCTAAAATGTCTGAATTCACAGCAGCTTTTCTAAAAAACTACGATGTAAGTTTTGATGTTTGAAGTGTATTTGTTGCGGGAGACGGTAAAAAATTGTCCAAAAGTTGCATTTTTTTCTTTAATTCATTAAAAATGTTAAAAGTTTAAACAGTTAATTTCCCATCCTGGCACACGCGTGTTCACACACACACGCTCACAGCTCGTCACGTCAGTTAATGAATCTAACTGACCTTCATTGTTTCAGTGCTGCCACAGATCTGGATGCAGCAGCTTCATCACGGTGGTTTGTCTGGTCTGTGGTCCGCTGGTTTCACCCATTCTCCTGATATGTTTACGGTAGAAAAGTGTTTGTCAGTGGATGGTTTTGGTTTGTGTTCCACCTCAATATTCCACGGGGTGAAAACAGTTTAGCTCCGCTTTGGTGAAGAACATCAGGGAATTGTTCTGCAGTAGTTTTTGTTGCATCTGTATCTTCAAACCATAAACAAGGAAGTGAATCCGGTGACGTACGTGCATTACTGGGGACAGCTGTGATTGGTGGAACTCACGGGAGGCGGGACAACATTGCGGAAGAGTCGTGGTGATTGGACGAAATTGCAAGGTCGTGCAGAATTCATGGAGATTGGTTGAATTTGGGTTAATTGTTGCATCACAGCATCGAGAATTCCTGGAGGGACTGAATATTGAGTCTTTACAACTGACAGTTTGTGTGTTATGGGGCTCTGAGGTCCACAATAAGTACGACTCCGAAGGTGCAGCTTTTAGTTTTCATAGGAACAACCTCGTAACTTTTTGTCAGCCTTCACCGTTAAGGTTCGTCTCCACTGCAGCAGTCTGGAACAACAGTCTGCATTTCTGCTGCACTGCAATCCACCTGCTACACTCTCTGAAACAAACCCATCAGCTTTAAACTGCACTACAGCACCGTTCCATCAGAGCCGTGGCCTCCGTCTAACAGGCGCCGACTTACAAGAAGAAGCAATCCATTTCAGTGGTGCGACTAACAATTATTTTCCAATCTGTTATTTTTATTTGGCATCTTTACTGAGAAGAAGTGCAAATCCCTGCGGAGGCCCGGTACAGTAGAGGCAGATCTGAGTAATGCACGGATAATACGCTGACAGTACGGGGATGAATAAGCCTTTTGGCAGAATGATGACATTAAAATGTTTGTGGACGGCAGTCAAGAAACATCTCGCCTACTCTCATGTGCTGTCAGACGAGAGCGAGTCCCGCTGAGTCACTGCACAAACAGAAAACAGAGGGTTCGGTGTTTTAGGAGCAGATTTTAGAGAGAAATCAGTACAAAACTCAAAACAAAGCATGCATAGATCCTGTACTTACACTGGGACTTTGCACTGAGGTGGTTCATGTTGCTGCAGCTGTGCTTCATCGCATTAAGGTCATATTTCAGGCCATGAAGCGCCGTAAAGCAGCGCTGGTGTCAGAGGTTTCCATGAAATCTTTATCCTCTCGGTTCCATTATCGCAGATCACACAAGTTCAAACAGTATTTATATGAAGAAATCAATTTCAGGTTCACGTCTCATCACAGATGTGAACCATTAGAGCAGAATCGAGCTGCACTTTCTGTTAAATTGGGGTTTAAATGAGAACTTTTGCTCCATCAACTTCACAAAAATGATTACAGTGGAAGTAAAACTAGTTCTGCTTTGAGTTTATTTACATCACAGGAGGGTTTTTGTTGCTTATGTCAAAGAAAAAACTTAAGAAACAGAGACACACGTGCTCTATGTTGCCATAAGTATCGGGACGCCCCTCCAAATAAATGAATCCAGGTGTTCCAATCACTAAAATCCATGCAGACTGCTTCTACAGACACTAGTGAAAGAATGGAGCTCAGTGGATTCAAATGTGGTACCCTGATAGGTTGATACCTGTTCAATAAGTCCATTCCTGGATACTTAATATTCCACGGTCAACTGTTAGTGGTTTTATACCAAAGTGGAAGCAACTGGGATCAACAGCAACTCAGCCATGAAGTGGGAGGACAAAGAGTCAACATCTCCAGACCTCCAGACTTGGTGTGGCCTTCAGATCAGCTCCAGAACAGTGGTAGAGAGCTTCATTAATGGGTTTCCAGCCCAGCAGCTGCATCCAAGCCTCACATCACCAAGGTCAATGCAAAGCGTTGATGCAGTGGTGTAAAGCAGCCGCCACTGGACTCTAGAGCAGTGGAGACCAGTTCTCTGGAGGGACCAATCACACTTCTCTGTCTGGACATCCCATGGACCAGTCTGGGTTTGGAGGTTGCCAGGACAACGGTACTTCCTGACTGCATTGTTCCAAGTGTAAAGTCTGGTGGAGGGGGGTTATGGTGGGGGGTGTTCTTCAGCCTCTTAGTTCCAGTGAAAGGAACTCTTAATGCTTCAGCAGACCAAGACATTCTGGACTATTTGATGCTCCCAACTTTGTGGGAACAGTTTGGGGATGGCCCCTTCCTGTTCCAACATGGCTGCCACCAGTGAACAAAGCAAGGTCAGTGAAGTCATGGATGATCCAGTCTGGTGTGGAGGAACTGGACTGGCCTGCTCAGAGTCCTGACCTCAACCTGATAGAACACCTTTGGGATGGATTAGAGTGGAGACTGAGAGCCAGGCCTTCTCGGCTGAACTGCAGGCAGTGTTTACACAAAAGCAAGAGGAGACAAGAAGAAAAACTATTTAAAAGCTCTTTTGTGCAGGATTTTCTTTAATTTTTCTCTATGGCATCATAACTTTGTGTTCTGTGAGACGTAGCACCATGTTTCTATGGAGCAAACAGGACATCTCATGGCCTCTATTCATTTCCTGATAACTCAGGCCGACCACGAGTCTGTTCAAGCACATGAACTTAGCAGACATCCTCAGATCCTCTCTAAGAAGCAGCAGATATGCAGGAATGTACAGAAACTGAACCGTCGCAGCCATAAAACGACATCAATGCATCAGTCACACACACAGCCACTTTAAGATAAGGCGGATCGGATGATATCGCAGCCCGGCGAGGCCCGGCCGGGTTTAGCCGTCCGCATTGGGCCGTGTGTGCATTTCAAAGACGCCAAGTGCGCCTCCAAACTTATCCGAGAGCCTCTTATTCCGTTTCAAAGAGGGAAAGCCGGGAGGTGTCAGGAGCTGGAAGGAAAAGCAGAGTTCGATAACGCCTCCTTTGACGATCACATCTCTGCTGTTATTTATGAACGCTTTAAATCCCATAATAACAGGCTGGCAGGGACCCTTCTTAGAAAGAGTCTAAGATCATGTTTGGCCCCAAGAGAAGGAAGTGAGAAAGATTATGATGGAGCTGAACGCTGCCCACGCAGAGATCTGACTGCTCAGGTGTTATTAAAGCACAGGTGAGGGTCTGGAAGGTGAAGTCCAGTGGAGGAAACCACAAAAACAAATGTTCATGCAGGTCATTTACTGGTCAGAGTGAAATAAACGTTCTCAAAAAGATGGTATAGTCGGGACACAAACAGGTTTCTGCAGGATTTAAGGAATAAATCTTGTATTTGCAGTTTATTTTAATGCCCTGAACCTCAAAACCAACCAAATGGTGTTTTAAAAATCAACATTTATCAACAAAAAACTGGAAAAACATGAAGAAAATTCAGATTTTTTTAACCTTTTCATGGACCTTGAGCTGATTCTGTCGTGAAAATTAACCAAACCTGAGCTAAAAATCCTTTCATTCAACATGACACCAAAAGTAAACCATTTCCTCTAAAAATAATCTGTAAAAAAGGAAAAATTCAGAGTTTCTAGGAGCAACTGAGAAACCATCAGTGACCAAACAGTGGTTAAAAATGAGGTGACAAAAAATCTGCAATTTTTCAGCTGAACTGCAGGCAGTGTTGACACAAAAATGAGGAGTGTCAAAACTCCTTTTAAATAAATATTCAAAGAAACTTAACTTTCTTTCATGTCTTTTCTATGATTTATTATTTATTTATAGGATATTTACTTACTAATTAACCTGTGATGTCCTGTTGCTTCGGACAATCATCGACTCTAACCCTAAAACTATTAATAATTTTGCCAAAAAGACAGTTTGCATGAGCTGGATTCTGCAAAAAAATCAAGTTTACAGGTCAAAAGTGACAAAAACGTTCTCAAAAAGATGGTATAGTCGAGAAACAAACAGGTTTCTGCAGGATTTAAGAAATAAATCTTGTATTTGCAATTTATTGTGATGCTCTTAACCTCAAAATTAACCAAATGGTCTTTTAAAAATCAACATTTATCAACCAAAAACTGGAAAAACATGAAGAAAATTTTGATTTTTTAACCTTCTCATGGACCTTGAGCTGATTCTGTCGTGAAAATTAACCAAACCTGAGTTTAAAGTCCTTTCATTCAACACGTCGCCAAAAACAAACCATTTCCTCTAAAAATAATCTGTAAAAAAGGAAAAATTCAGAGTTTCTAGGTGCAACTGAGAAACCATCAGTGACTCAGCTGGGATTAACAGTCAAGTGGCAGAAATTCAGCGAGTTTTCGGCTGAACTGCAGGCAGTGTTAACACAATAATAAGAGGAGACGAGTAGAAAAACGATTTAAAAACTGTTTCCTGCAAACTGAGCTGCAGGTCTTTAGATCCTTTACTGTCTTATTGCATCTTGTAGTTGATATTTGACGTCTCTTTAAGTGTATTTTTGTTCATTTAAAGGTGTTTTTGTTGGTTAGGTAGTGTTTGCAAGCATAAATGTTCATTTTGCATCTATTTATTGTTGGTTTTCGTCTCTTTGCTGTGTTGTTGCATCGTGTAGTTTTCTTTTGCGTCTCTTCTCTGCAAGAAATTCAACTTTTCCCAAGACATTCCTTCGTTCTCTCTCCTTCTGCATGGTAGTTCTGCTTCCACAGAGCTGCAGGACTTTAGATCCTTTACTGTCTTTTTGCATCTTGTAGTTGATATTTGGTGTCTCTGAAGGTGTTTTTGTTGGTTCTGTCTCCGTTGGGCAGCTTTTGCAGGCGTTAATGTTCATTTTGCATCTATTTCAGGTCATTTTGTGTCTCTTTGTTGTGTTGTTGCATCATGTAGTTGTTCTTTTGCATGCCTTCTCTGCAAGAAATTCAACTTTTCAACTCCGCTGAGGCTGCAGGACTTTATACTGCAGTAAAAAATGAACCACAGCGAGGAAAAATGAGACAGGAGCAACAAAGACGACCAGAAACTGCTTCAGAGTTCTCAAAGCAAAAACTGTGTCAGTCAATTACGGCGCCCATTTGTAGACTGTAAAGCCTGTAAAATGGGAGGCAGAGGAGTCGCTGGAAGGGATCTGAAGGGAGGAATCTAAACCTGATCTCCAGCTGTGCGTCCAGTGTTTGCTTAAGCAGAGCCGCCGGCGATGACGGAGGTAGAGAGGGAAAGCCGAGGCTGCAGGGACGACCGAGGAGAGGCCGGAGTTACCGAGGTGGAGCTGCATGGATGAGCCTCCAGGGACGAGGAGAAGGAGGGGAAAGGAGGAGAAAGGAGGAGCGTGGCGTGAAGAAAGAGCAGAGAAAGGAAAACAAGAAGCAGGAGGACGGAGGACGGGGGTCGGGGTGTGTGAAAGGCTTCCTTTGTTTGGGCTAAAAATACCGCTAAGGCCGTCTGGACCGGCACAAGAGTGTGTGTGTTCAACGGATCGCCTTTCTGCATGGTTGAGATTGGGGATTAACCTCGGGGGGTCACGTCTTCACCTCCCACACAACAAACACACCCAGCCGACACCCCCGCCATGCACACAGCCCCGGCTACACACTCGGCCCCTCCGGACTCATTCTGCAGCTTTAAGCGCCTCTTTGAAGTGAGTCTAAACGGGCAGGATTAGTGTAATAGTCTAATGTTACACTGACATACTTCTGGCCACCGTATATCGTCGCCCACAGCTGCCCCGCTTCTCTGCACCCCAGTAACCCAGAGAGCTTCAGAAGCAGCCAAATCAACTCTTAGATTCTGCTTTAATTTATGCAGACACACAGGTTTGGCTCATTTCTAGTGAATCTGACCACTTCAGAACTCCAAAACATGTCGTCTCGCTCATTTAATTAAGTTTACAAGAGACAAAGCTAGCATGTGAGCTAGCTGGACCTCCCAGGATGCTTTGCCAGGGGGTTAAAACTTCCCAGAAACGAGGTTTTGAAACGGTTTTATGAAAAAAGATCATTAAATCAGAAGGTGAATCCATCACGAGCTGCTGTCTGTGTGACCAGACGGCAAATGAATCAACCTGAGTGAGGAATTTATGTTTCTGAGCTGAAGGATTGAACATGTTCGCCATCATGATCTGAATCACGACCGAAGAGTTGAGCTAGTTTTTATCAGCTTTTTTGAGTAGAAAGTTGAAAACAAACTCGTATGGACCCAAAATATCACTCCTAAAGACGCTTCATCATGTACTTTTATGTGTTTTTCAAACACTGAGTCAAACTCTTTGTTTTTACCTGGCAGTAAAACTTATTCTGATTCTTTGTCTAGGCGTTTTTAATGCACTGTAAAAACAACAACAACAAAGAAATCTGTAATTTTCTGGGATTTTTTCTTCCTGTTTTACATTTTTTCCCCAGATTTTTAATCAACACACAACATTGAAAACCTGTAAGTTTGAATAGCTGAAAAACTTCAATTTTTTAGTGTAAATAAAACATTTTTTGACATAAAAATACTAAAAAATTCAAGTTCAGTGCTGTAAAACTATTGCTAAATTACAGCCCATGAATAGGGGTGGGATAAAATACCGATACAGCGATATGTTGTTGTCCCTGAGCATCGATACGCCGGCGCCAAACATCCATACTTTAATTAATATAATAAGGCAATGGAATTACGGAACAATGGAACAATGAATGGAATTAATGCATCACTGAGGCAGTGGAGGACTCAGATTTGGGACACTAATCAAGAGAAACATCCATTTAGTACAAGTACCAGACAGTATACGCTCACTTTGGGTGGTGCACTTCATGTGGCATCAATATTTCACATGGGGCCTTTATATTTTTGTTCAGTGTAAGCTACCGTTATGTCTCTAACTGTAAATAACGTTTATCCTTAAGGGAATGTGAACCCAACAGTAGCCTCTACAAGTCCAGTAATGCAGGAATCCCCATTTACCACAGCTTTCAGCTTCTGTTTAGCTTCTGTTGAATCATTACATGAACAGCTCCTTATCGCCCCTTGACGCCTGAATTTTTATACAATTATATAAAAACAATAATTTTATGTGTTTTTGATTTTAAGTTGATGTTAAATTAAGTGAAGATTGTTAATTTGTCTATAGCACATGCAGTAGATATAAAGGTGTAAAGCAACAGGCATTAATGGTAAAAGTTTTTTTTATTGATGCCGTTCAAACTGGTCCTAAGAGAAACCAGTGCTTGCTAAAGGTTCCTAGGTATTGAATATGCACGAACCAGCATTAGGGGAATGGATACGCTATCCTGGCTGCAGCGGTACGTTGTGAATTTGCGACAACCGGCGTTAATAAGGGGTTAAAACACTTCATCAGCTTCACTGTTTGCATGATGTGCTGCTAGTTTGTCTGACAGAACTTTACACTGCAAAACTAGTTGACCTGCTTAAGACTGAAAGGCAGGTGCTGAGAAAAGACTTCCTGCTGTTAGATGTTACATGATGCTGCTGGCGTTACTTCCTCTTGGGGTCATAAAAATGGTAATAAAAATGAATCTTTTAACATCTTTGTTTACACCAAATTGCATACAGTAATATTGATAAATATCAGCATCCATAAGGACTATTTTATTGGTATAGATAAAATCCTAACATATGCATCCCTGTTCCCCATGTTAATTTTATGTGTGTATTTATGGATTAATAGGATTTTTTACACTTCTTTTGCAGCTTCATTATGTGACTGCTCGCTATAAAGGCTAAAAACATGTATAAATGCCTACAAAACGTTATTACAAGCAACCTATGACCTCGTTTTATTCTCTGTTGGACGTGTTTTACTCCTTATCTTTAGAATCGACATGTAGACAGATACAGACGCTACACAGTTCCTCCATGTGTGGGAAATGTGCTAAGAGGTAAAAAGAGCACGACGACAGCGGAGGTGAAGAAGGAGGGAAGGCTCTCCTTTTAGAGGGAAAATGAAGCCCGGCTCCGTGATGAGCTTCCAGCAGCATCACATTCAGCTCTGCGGGGGTCCTCATGTGTCTCTGCCCTGAAAATCAGCCTTCCCGGGGAGAAGCCATGAACGGATCAATAATGCATCGGCACACACGTATGCACACATGTTCAAACAGCAGCCGCATACATATGCAGCCACACAAAGCCGCTCATTACACCTTCTGCGTGTTTTCAAAGCTGACCTCTTAACAGCGGAAAAATGGTTCCCTGCGTCGAACGCCGATCTCAGGAATCCCAGCGGGAGGCGAGCGCGTTAGCAGCCACTCATGTGTTTGTGTTCAAATGGAATAAAGCAGAAAAGGAAAGATAAAACACATCCAAACCATGTAATCAGACGCGGGATCCTTTCACCTGTGTTTTTAAGGCGTTAAAGGGCGCCGCTGCTCCCATCGCGACGACGCAGCTCAGCCTGATTCATACTGTAAGTTCACAGCAAAAAAAAAAAAAGATGTTTCTTAAGTGGAGCTTCTCGAGTGGTTTGAAGTGTCAGACGAGACGAGGCTGGAAGCATCACTTACGTCGCCGCGTTTACGGAAAAGCTGCAGGAGTCAAAACACGTCGAATGCAAGCGATTTAATTACAGACTCTGTTGTGGCATTTTCTCACCTGCAGCTTTGCTTCACAGCAAAACGACATTCAGGAAGCTAAAGGAACTTCGGCTCGACTCGTCTTCTCAGGAAAATCTGCAATTCAGTCTTTCTTGTCCTGCAGATATCAATTTAATAATAAGGAAAAATTATTAAATAAAAGTAAACAATGCTAGCGGATAGTTAAAGCTGTAATATACTATCTGTAAAAACACAAATACAAGCTGAAATTAGCATGTCTTTAAAAACGATATAATCCGCTGGTGCATGCATGTGAAAAATCCAATGAAATACCAAATAATTTAATGTATTTTGTCACAATCTCTCCCCATGTTCTTGTCAAAGTCTTGGGTTTTGGTTGCTAGTTTTGTTTTGTCTTTGTAAGTTTTGCTTTTTTGTGTGTTTTATTTGTCTGTTTGTAAGTTTCGTGTCCATTTTCAGTTACTTCCTGTTTTATTGTGAAATTGGGTTTTGTTTGTTTGTCCTTCCTGTGTGTTTTCCTTTTATGTGCTGCCTGTGATGCCCAGTTTGTGTCTGTGCCAGTTTGGGACCATCGCTGTCCCTAATCTGTTGGTTCCGTTTTATTTTAAAATTGGGTTTTGTCCTTCCTTTTTTTTTCCTTTTCATTTTCTTTGTGTTCCTGTTTCTTTCTCTTACTGTTTGTAGGTTTCATGTCCATTGTCAGTTACTTCCTGTTTTATTTTGAAGTTGGGGTCTATTTTTGCTTTGAGTCCTTCCTGTGTCTTTCTCTTACTGTCTCTTTGTGGGTTTCGTGTCCCTTTTCAGTTACTTCCTGTTTTATTTTGAAATTGGGTTTTGTTCGAGTCCTTCCTGTGTGTTTTCCTTCTATGTGTCTCCTGTAATTTCCAGTTTGTGTCTCCCTCTGTTTGTCTATGTGAACCATCGCTGCCCTTAATCTGTTACTTCCTGTTTTATTTTGAAATTGGGTTTTGTTCATGTTTTGTTTGAGTGCTTCCTGTGTGTTTTCCTTTTCATTTTCTGTGCTTCCTGTGTCTTTCTCTTACTGTCTCTTTGTGGGTTTCATGTCCCTTTTCAGTTACTTTCTGTTTTATTTTGAAATTGGGTTTTGTTTGTTTGTCCTTCCTGTGTGTTTTCCTTCTATATGTTTCTTTGTTTGCGTCTGCTCGTTGGTTTCATGTCTCTTTTCAGCTACTTCCTGTTTTATTTTGAATTTTTGCTTTCGCTTTGTCAAGTCCTTCTTGTGTTTTATTTTGATTTTTTTTTGTTTTCGCTTTGTCGAGTCCTTCCTGTGTGTTTTCCTTCTGTGTGCTTCCTCTGAGCCTGTTCGTCTATGTGTACGTGCCACGTCTTTAATCTGTTACTTCCTGTTTTATTATGAAACCGCCTTCCCCTGTGTGTTGCTTGTGTTTTTACTTCCTCCCTTTGTTTCGTTTCCCTCCTTTTCTGATTGCTCCACCTGAGTCTCGTCTCTCCAATCAGTTCTCAGCGTATAAACAGTCTCGCCTTGTGTCAGTTTGTCCTTCCTACCATCTTATATCTACCTGTCAGAGCATCTACCTGCCTGTTTTCCACCTGTTTGCTAACTTCCTGTTCAGCCACCTCATGTTGCCTACCTGGATACTTCCTTGTTTTCACTGTGCTACTTTGGGCGACTGAGCTTTCTGCATCATTGTCCTTCTTCAGAATCAGTTTCCGGTTCCAGCTTGTACAAGTTGCCATCGAGTGCTGCGAAGTAGTTTAACTCTCCATAGATCTGCGCATTCTAGACGAGGCGTAAATGGACGATTTGCATGAAAACGAATCTTCTAAATGTGTGACTTTGACGCACAGAGATGAGGTTTTATAGCATTTTAAAGCCAAACGACTGACTGTGAGGAAATCTGAAATAAAAGATCACTAAAGACTGAGTTCAGCTGTCGAATTTACCCCAAATAATCACATTCAATGCAGAAAAACACCTGCAGCGATGTCATCTAACACCTTTAAAGCCATTCTTGTGGTTCGATGCCACGTCTGTCTGACTCAGTCTAATTTCAGGAACCAGCTGCTGAGAGGAAGAGTCGGATTCCAAACCAGAGCTAGAACAAGACCAGAAATAGTCTCCTAATGGAAGCTGGGAATGTAAACAGGAGAATATTTGCTGTCATGTCAACCAGGAGCTCAGTTAGGAGTTCTGCCACATGAAGTGCACCACCCAAAGTGAGCGTATACTGTCTGCTACTTGTACTAAATGGATATTTCTCTTGATTAGTTCCCAAATTTGAGTCCACCACTGCCTCAGTGATGCATTAATTCCATTCAGTCCATGGGTGTGGCATATCCAGACGCTGCTCCAACACAATGAGCAGTACTCAGACACTCCTTATACTGGGGACAATAAAAGGCCACCCCAACATGTCACATGTTGACCAAAGCAGCAACGCCTCAGATGACTCCGGTCATGAGGAGTCAAAATTTCCCTTGTGGATGAATAAAGTCTGTCTAAGTCTAAGTCTAAGAGGGAATCTGACAGGGCTCAGAACGCCTTATTATATTAATTAAAGTATGGATATTTGGCGTCTGCGTATCGATGCTCAGGGACGACAACACATCACTGTATCGGTATTTTGTCCCTCTCCTATTCATGAGCTGCATATAATTTAGCAATAGATTTACAGCACTGAACTTGAATTTTTTAGTATTTTTATGTCAAAAAATGTGTTAGGTTTAAAACCTGAAAATACACACAGCACAGGAAGGAAGACAGCATCACGAGCTCAGGTCTTTTACTTGTGCACAAGGAGAGAATGGACACTACAGCTCTGCAGTTTGCATCGCTACAGCGTTCCAGATCTCTGGTTAGTCCTTCTGTCCTTGGCTCTTTTTATTTGGTAAAGAATCAGTACAAGAGTCAGCATAAGATAAGGGTCACATACACAATCTTACTGGGTCAGGTCTCTGTGTTCTTTACTGTGAGTTCATACAGCTTGGAATGTTTTATGGTGATTCATGGTTGGTGACATGTAGACTTTAAAGTCCTGACAGTCACTCAATGATTACCTAATAATTCTTAACATAAACACAATTCTTCTAACAAAATGTTATTCTCGTATGGATCTGTGATGGTTCTGAGCCTGGTTCTGTGAGCTGTGTTACTTGTATGTTGTGTTTTTAAGGGATTGTGGTCTAGTGCAGTGGTTCTCACCTGGTCCAGCCTCAGGATCCACTATGTCTCTATTAATAACGGTCGTGACCCAAATTGTTGAAGTTTGCTGTTCCTGTTAACAGATTTTATTTGGCTGTCGTCTCAACGCATTTTGATACAACTTATTTTTTGCTAATTTTGGGATATTTGGATGTTTTTGCAAAGTTTTGGCCCATTTTGACAGATTCTGAGCACATTTTCATATATTTTTGGGATGTTTTAGCATAAATTTCTCCAATAAGCCAAATCTAGAGGTTAATAATGGGCTGCTACTGGTGTCACCACCACTAAATGTCCTGCTATTGAAAGCAAACTGTGTCATAAGAAACACGTCCTTAAAAATAAGACTTTATACCACTACTTTTTATGGGAAGGGGTTCATGCTTCTGCGACTCTCTAAAAATGGCTTCGCGACCCACTTTTGGGTCCCGACCCACCATTTGAGAACCACTGGTCTAGTGTGCTTTATTTATATATCTTTTATTGTCCCCAGTATTAGGAGTGTCTATAGTGTATATCGTATCCAATGTTGAACCCTGTTATTCCTCAGAATAATACGATTTTACAGATTCATTGCCCACAAGTTTGAGGTCCTTAAACTACTTGAAGGAACACACATCAGGACGGTGTACCGCCGTCATATTCTGGGGGAATTACACATGTGAATACAAAATGGCTCAACAGCGCCCCCTAGAACATTTTAAAAATTGGGCCTCCGAAGTACGTTTCAGGTACAGATTTTCAAATCGCAATTTTGAGGCCCTAAACACACTCGAAAACTAACTTGGCACGCCCATCAGACCTGGAGAAAAAGTTTACATTTAGGGGGACCTGCACATGTGAATGGCAAAATGACTCAATGGCGCCCCCTAGAAAATTAAAAACAGAAACAGGGTTTATATTCAGGTAGTTTCACCTGGAGCTACTAAATTCAGCACACATATGTATCACAACAAGATGCATAAAAAAGCCTCTAGAAGCCATACCCACAATGCAACAGGAAGTCGGCCATTTTGAATTTACTGTCAGGTTTTTGGCGATTTTGGCCAAAATTTTCACATTTTCTAGAACCAACTCATCCTAGGGAGTAACTCCAAGATATCTCATATTTACCCAGCATATCCTACAGGCCCTTGTCAGGAAAACTTATTAAAATGTTCCACAAAAGTATGAGGGCGTGGCCGTGGTGGCCTGCTGCATTTTTCCATTTTTGCCATGAAAGAAACAGGAAATAGTACATAGGAAGTATAAGGAGTGTCTGAGTGCTGCTCATTGTGTTGGAGCAGCGTCTGGATATGCCACACCCATGGACTGAATGGAATTAATGCATCACTGAGGCAGTGGTGGACTCAAATTTGGGACATTAATCAAGAGAAACATCCATTTAGTACAAGTACCAGACAGTATACGCTCACTTTGGGTGGTGCACTTCATGTGGCGTCAATATTTCACATGGGGACGTTTGTATTTCTGTTCAGTGTAATAAAGAAAAGCCTCTCCTCCTTCGAAGCTGCAGTTCTCTTTGCTAATGAAACCGAGAGGCTCTTTCATTCTCCGTAAGTACTGGAGGATTAGGTTCTGGACGAGGAGGTGTTTTATTCTAATGGTGAGAGACAGACAATTGATAGAAATGGAGAAATTAGAGGCCACAGTGGAGAGAATGAAAGGAGGGGAGTGGACAGATCTGGTGACCTAAATGAGGAAACACATTGAGAAGAGAGAAGACGACTGTTCCATTCAAACTGCTCGGCCTCTTTCTCTGCATCCGCCTCACAATGAAGCCTCCGTCTGTCCACAGCAGCAGAGATGTGCATATCTGGCCCGACATTACTGCTTTCCCTCCTTTAATTTCTCCTCTTCTTTCCCTCCATTCATCCCCTTTCATGCCGGGCTCTTTTCAGCGGTAATGAATGCCATAATCTGGAGGGGGAGACGGTTCCATCCAGAGCTTTTAGCTGCTGGACCGAGCATGAAAGCCCGACTCGGAGCTTCCAGCGCGGCCTCCCCTCTGGGATGCTGTTTGCAACGCGACTGGCTTCGCTCTCAAAGCACAGCGTTGTTTTTTTCAGGCCACAGAAATCAGAGTCCTGGTTTGTGAGCGACGACAATTAGCCGCTGAAGCCCGGGACGCTGTGATGACCGCAGAGATCTGTTGTTTATCTCATGTGATGCTGAGCGGAGCAGAAAGGAAACATCAGAGAGTCGAGTACGAATCAGATTTTACCAAACTCACAGTGAGAAAACCAGCCCCGTGTCTCTGTCCGACTGAAAACCTTTGGTCACATTTGTAAAACTAGATCAGTACATGCATGTTGAATTGCTATTCGTCACTATAATTAGATTTTTCAGCGCTCTGAATAAAGATGTGAGCTTTAATTCCCACATAAGGCTGTAAGCTCTCCTATATGTGACTCGATTTTGAGGAAAATGAATGCATGACTCTCCTAAATGTTTACTTTTTGAGTTCTGCCGGTTTGATTTTTCTTTGCGTTTATTTAACTTTTATTAAAGGAGGCGACTGCATGATCCTGGTTTTAGTGTCTGTCGCTTTAAATGTAAATCAGCTGCTGCTGCTGGCCCCGCCCCCTTCAGGAAAAAGACTCTCTCTGTCTGTAATTGACAACATGGGGAGAAACAGTCGCTACAGAACTTTCCTATCCTTTCTAAGTTTCTCTCCTTGGATTATTTCACATGGAAAAATATCTGAAATCTCAGAACAGCAGTTTTAACCTTTATTTTTTTTCTGACACAGAAAAAAGGTATTTATTGATGTGTTGTTCCTCTAAAAGGGGCCAAAACTGCAAATAATGACCACATCAAAAAGATGCATTCATTATTTTAAGCAT
Organism: Dascyllus trimaculatus; assembly: GCA_024666655.1. Classification (NCBI taxonomy): domain Eukaryota; kingdom Metazoa; phylum Chordata; class Actinopteri; family Pomacentridae; genus Dascyllus; species Dascyllus trimaculatus. Next base: position 829,340 of record CM045464.1, on the reverse strand, counting down.
TAAACGAATTATATTATTATTGTTGTTGTTTTAAAATTGTAAAAAAATAAACACACACACATATATATATATTATTATTATTATTATTATTATTATTAAGGGAATATTGTGTATATTAAGAAGTGAGAAATGTCTTTTTTTATTTTATTTATTTATTTTATTTTGGTATCTTACATAGTTTCCCTGTTTTGTTAAATTATATATAATATTAAGTTTAATCACAGACAAAAAAGTCATGATTTACATGGAGACTAACAGGAAAAAAATATATTTATTGACATGCTGTCGCTTAAAAAAGAGGCTAAAACTGCAAATAATGTCCACATCATGTATTTAAATTGGAAATATATATATATATATATATAACCTGTATTATTAACATATATTATTAATATTAAGGAAAATTTGTGTATATTAAGAATTAAAGAACAATATTACTAAAATACTAAATACTATTATTACTGTTTTTAAATTATATAAAAAAACATATTACCCTTATTATTTATATATATTTTCAATATATTTTATTAAATATATATATATATATATATAATATTAACAAAAATGTGTGTATATTAAGCATTAAAAAATAGCATGTTTTAATTTAATTTATTTAATTTTCTGGATCTTCCATCGTTTCCCTGTTTTTTTAAATCACACATAATATAGACTTTAATCACAGAAAAAATATTAATTTACATGTGGACTAAATAAACTAAAACATATACAGTGTGGGATCATTAATTTACTTTTTTTTTTAAAAATGTATTTAAATCAGCTAATAATACCATCACTCTACATATATTTATTGTTATTTTTACTGTTTTTATTTTATGAATTTTACAATATTCCACCATTTAAAACAATTTCTGGCACCCTTGCTGCCACATTTTTATTTATTTTTATTTTATTTTATGACAGATTCTATATTTTTTACAGCGTACAGGCGACACTGTTCATATAAATAAAGTCCCTACAGTCTGAAACCCTTCAGAACGTCGTCTGTGTGAGTGTTTCCTAACTGCTCGTTTAAACCGTCCCTCCTCTCGATGATGAAATGACTGCAGCGGTCGTAAAGAGGAACACCTTGAGCCGCTCGCTCCTCTTCAGCCTCGGATCGGCTGAATAAATCACGTATTGTATCTTTAACCCGCATTGATTGGGGTGTCACGGTGCTGAAACAGGAAATCGCGGCCCATGTTATTTGACTAAAATGTCAGAGCTTTATAGAGGTCGAGGCGCCCGCGAGGAGTGAATACAGATGAGACGAGAAAGTAAGAGCTAAAACAAAGACGGAGGCAAACCAAACTCTGGTGACGACAACCTCTAGGTTCGTTCTTATTATTGATTATCCTTCTTTTGCAGGAGAAATAATGATTGTAAGAAGCTGACTGATGGGCTTCAGATCCAAACTGGTTGCACGATTTATCTCCATATCTGTTGGTCCTGAACGCAGCGTGAATCCACCTGACATTCATCAACCAAAGCAGCAGCAGCTCCCGTATGATCCTCGCATGAAGGCCGGAGTGTGGGCTGGTAAATACGGCTGCTCCTTCATGCTATTGATTTCCTATCTGGTGGTCGGACACGGCTGACCCACTCGCTGCTTCACCGCCGGCCTCTAATCTAATAGAGATATCTGAGCCTTCAGACGCGCAAAGCCGAGGAGACGTGAGCACAAACAAACACGGGAAACAAAGACGGACAGTTCAGCGGCGAAAACACACATCAAACGGAAGAAGAAAGGATGAAACAACAGGGGGAAATGGAAAACTAAGCTGGAAGACTGCATGAAATATGATCATGGGTGAGATTCAAAGCCTCAAACACAGGATTTTCTGCATTCTGGTCAGTTTTTATGCTGCAATTTGTGTCTTTTCTGCTGTGATTTATATAAAAAACCACAATATTAATCTGTTTCCATCCTCGTCTCCTCTCTGCTCTGTGAAAACACTGCCTGCAGTTCAGCTGAAAACTCTGAATGCTTGTCATGTGATCGTTGGACACAGCTGATTCACTAATACTGGATTTTTTAGTTTATTATGGACGTTTTAGTATAAATGATTAATTTTTACGAGACACGTAGAATAAAGTGGACGTTTTCTGGCGTCTAAATCACAGGTGAGTAGTTCGAGGCCCATCGGAAAGTTGAAAATCCATCAACTCTTCTGCAGTTTGTGGCTTCAGAGGGTGAAACTGCATGTAAAAAAGTGCAAATGTAACGCACAGTTTAGACCAGAGGAGGCGTCACTCAGACTACAGTTCATGTTGGCAAGCAGAGAGCACTGTGGGAGTTTAGCTAGCAACGGGCACCATGACAAAGACTTCTGTGGTGTTTAATGACCTCCGACCAGAGTGTTCATGATTGTGACTAGCTGGGATTCACGTAACCCAGGGACAGAGCTGTCTTTGAGGCCTAAAGCATGTTTATTTTTAAACCAGATAAACGTCCACTGAGTTTATTACCTTCACCGAGGAGGTCATGTGACGGCCGCCGTTGGTTTGTTTGTTTGTTTGTGTGCAAAATAACTCGAAAACTCCTGGACGGATTTGGATGAAATGTTCAGGAAATGTGTGAAATGGGACAAAGAACAAATGATGACTAGCGATTTAGCGCTAGCGGCGGAGCTAGCGCTAAATCGCTACTTTGCTTTCTGGCAAAGCTAAAGTAACAGAAAACCTCCAAACCTCCCCAAAAACGTCCCGAAAAGCAGCTGAACGCTAGCGATTTAGCGCTAGCGGCAGAGCTAGCGGCACCACAAGGTCCCTCCAAAGGGACAAATAAACCCCACGCTGGTGAAAAGTCCACTGTGAACTAGTGAACAATGTGAGCCAAGCAACGTTTGGACCCCACAGTGGGTCTTCATCAGGCCACGGCACACAGCAAGGTCTGCTAACAGTGAGCTAACACTGGAGCTTTAGATACCAGATCCTTCCTCATCACAAGTCAGACGGGTCACGGAGCCAAAACCAACAGGAAATAGAGAAATAAGTTTTCCGGTCCGTGTACGTCGCGGCCATTCGTTTTCTTATTTTGAGATTTCAAAATAAAAGCGAAAAATAAACCGTTTCCCGTTTTTTTCAGTTATAATACAAAATGAAAAACAGGAAACGGGCCCTAATTCATTATCCATTATCTGTTATCTGATTTAATTAGATGTGTTTGTAAATGGAAATTAAAATTAAAATACACCAGTGGAAAACTTATTTCTCTACTTCCTGTTGGTTTTGGCTCCGTGACCCGTCTGACTTCTGATGAGGAAGGATCTGGTATCTAAAGCTCCAGTGTTAGCTCACTGTTAGCAGACCTTGCTGTGTGCCGTGGCCTGATGAAGACCCACTGTGGGGTCCAAACGTTGCTTGGCTCACATTGTTCACTATTTCACAGTGGACTTTTCACCAGCGTGGGGTTTATTTGTCCCTTTGGAGGGACCTTGTGGTGCCGCTAGCTCTGCCGCTAGCGCTAAATCGCTAGCGTTCGGCTGCTTTTCAGGTTGTTTTTGGGGAGGTTTGGAGGTTTTCTGTTCCTTTAGCTTTGCCAGAAAGCAAAGTAGCGATTTAGCGCTAGCAGCAAAGCTAATGCTAAATCGCTAACTCCTCATCAGAAGTCAGACGGGTCACGGAGCCAAAACCAACAGGAAGTAGATAAATAAGTTTTCCACGCGTGTATTTTAATTTTAATTTCCATTTACAAACACATCTAATTAAATCGGATAACAGATAATGGATAATGAATTAGGGCCCATTTTCTGTTTTTTATTTTGTATTATCACTGAAAAAAACGGGAAACGGTTTATTTTTCGTTCTTAATTTTGAGATCTCAAAATAAGAAAACGAATGGCCGTGACGTACACGAACCAGAACCTTTCTTCATGTTCGCTTGTTTCCTCGAAACTCACCTTCTGTTCTTGTAAATCGTTCCCGTCTTCTTTCCTGCGACCTGGTGGAAGCAAACATCGGCGTTCGAACACCTGCAGGTATGAAGACGTCTGCCAACATCTTCACACATCAATTTGCGAGGATGACTTCATGCGAGCACCTTTCCGCCGGCTCTGCTCCGGCATTCAGTCCCAGAGCAATTAATTTACAAAAAAACCCTCTAAGCAGGCAATTAAACACATCCCCGCTTAACCTTGCTTTCAAATTCGGTGGATTATACACACAACCTAATGAAAAACAGTCCCCTCCTCGCTGCTGCTCTTCATTATGCTAATGAAATTCCCCCTTTTAGCCGCCGATTCTGCCTCTTATTTTAATATTCAGTGGGAGACAGAGAGACTACAGGTGGGAGAAAAAAACAAGTGTTTGTTTTCGGTGATTCACGCTTCACCTGCGAACGTGTTCTAATAAATAATTCTGCGGCGGGACGACAGCAGCGGCGTGAAATTATTACACAGCGCACCTTGATTATTGAAAATGGAGTGCAGAAAGACGGAGACAACTGTGGGGTTTCTCTTCCTTTTTTTCTGCCACTGGTGTGTGAAGTGCAATCCCAGCCACCCTAATGTAATTATACATGGGAGGCGGCGAGCGCGAGGCGGCGTTGGGGGGGTTGAATAAAGGAAACGGGAGGATAGACTCTTTCCTTTGTGAATAATTCATGAGCCTGAAATCTGCGAGAGGTTTTTCTGCTAAGTAGTCCTGCTGGCAGACGGTGACGAAACTGACGAGCGAGCATCTGAATGAGGATGCTGCAATCAGGGAGACCTGGCGCGGAGGCAGGAGGATGAACTCGGAGGATGAGCGAGCAAAATGCATGCGGCGTGTAAACATGCAGGCGATGCACTGCAACAAAATGCAGTCAGACTCTAACAAGAGTGTCTCTGAAATGTGGTTGAAAAACGGTCAAATCTGGAGCCTGAAACTTAAAAAAAGTTGCTGTGAACAAAAAGTTATTGCTAATTTTACACTTAACCCTCCTCCACCAAGAAGAACCAGGTCCTAGTTCTGGTTCTTAGCTGGTTCTAATCTGGTTCCTCCTAAGAACCTGTTTGGAGTCCAGTTGGATCCATTGGGTCACCATAAAACCACTACGCTAGCATCCATTACATAGCAGTTAAACACTATAAGGTCAACACTCCCTTCCTTTCTTTCTTTCTTTCTTTCTTTCCCTCCCTCCTTCCTTCCCCTTGCTTCCTTTTTTCCTTCCCTCCCTTCCTCCCTCCCTCCTTCTCTCCTTCATTCCTTCCTTCCTTCCCTCTTTCCTTTCTTGATTACCTCCTTCTTTGATTGCATTCTTCCTTCTTTCCCCTTCCTTCCTTCCTTCCCTCCTTCCTTCCCTCCTTCCTTCCTTCCTTCCTTCCTTCCTTCCTTCCTTCCTTCCTTCATTCCTTCATTCCCCTTGCTTCCTTTTTTCCATCCTTCCCTTCCCTCCCTCCTTCTCTCCTTTCTTGATTACCTCCTTCTTTGATTCCATTATTCCTTCCTTCTTTCCTTCCTTCCTTCCCCTTGCTTTCTCCCTTCCTTTCCTCCCTCCCTCTTTCCTTCCTTCTTTCTTTCCTTCATTCCTTCCCTTCTCTCCCTCCTTCCTTCCCCTTGCTTCCTTCTTTCCATCCTTCCTTCATTCCCTCCCATTTTCCTTCCTTCCTTCCTTCCTTCTTTCCATCCTTCGTTCCTTCCCTCCCATTTTCCTTCCTTCCTTCCTTTCTTCCTTCCTTTCTTCCTTCCTTCCTTCCTTCCTTCCTTCCTTCCTTCCTTCCTTCTTTCCTTCCTTCCTTCCTTCCTTCCTTCCTTCCCAAGAAAAACCAGGTCCTAGTTCTGGTTCTTAGTTGGTTCTAATCTGGTTCCTCCTAAGAACCTGTTTTCTTTTCCATTGACAAGGAGTCCAGTTGGAGCCATTGGGTCACCATAAACCACTACGCTAGCATCCATTACATAGCAGTTAATGCACTAAAACATCAAAAACCTCAATACTAAAGCAAAAAAACATCAAAAATCTGGATTTTAATCAACAAATGTATCAGAAACCTGGAAATCAATGCACCAAAATATGAAAAACCTGCATATGAATGCACCAAAATATCAAAAATGTGGATAATAATGCACCAAAACATCAAAAATATGGATAATAATGCACTAAAATATAAAAAATGTGGACGTATTAGCGCACAAAGGTTAGAAAAATGTGGACATTCATGTGCAAAAGTGTTTAAAAAATGAATATTAGCATACAAAAGCATCAAAAATGTGGATGCAGGTTCACAAAAGTTTCAAAAACTTGCATGTTGTTGCACTAAAATATCTAAAACCTGCATGTTGACACAGTCAGTAACAACCACACAGACATCAGAGCTTTTAGGGATATTTGCTGCAGAAAGTAGCAGAAAGGCTCCAAAACCCAGAACACAAACACATAAACAGGTGGATTTACTCGGCCGAACACACTGAAAGTGAAGAGTTGCACTGAGAGTCCTGACCACTAAATGCTTTAACACACTCACACACTCACACACACACACACACATGCACACACACACACACACACTCACACACTCACACACACACACACACACACACACACTCACACAAACACACTCTGCTGCTAAATACTTTACCCACCTGGCAACCCAGAGCTCTGCTAGTTAAAAGCTTTCCGATTAGATGTACACGGATCCGATTTCACTTTAAAGAGCCTGCGGGAAGCAAAGCCGCTCGCCATCGGCGGGAAAACATCACGCTTTTATTCCGGGAAAGTCGGAGAGAATGAGGCGATGACCGGCAGAAGAGATGGATGGATATAGACGGAGGCAGGCAGAGTGCAGGAAGAAGGGTCGGCTGTAATTAGTTTATCTCATATCGCTGCGCTTCCATCTCTGTCATGTTGCTCTGACTGCCTCATCCTCACTCCTCTCATTAATGCATCAACACACGGTTTGTTGGAGGCAACAGCAACCTGGACATCAGTGCACAAAGGAATCAAACACCTGGACGTGAACGAGGCAGCAAAAAGTGCACATCAATGCAGTAGAATGTTGAAAAGCCTGGATATTAATGCACCAATTACTAAAAACATGGATATTAAGGCACTAAAATACCACAGATCTGGATATCAATGCAGTAAAACATCAAAAACCTGGATTTTAATTCATAAAAATGTCAAATTACTTGGATATTATTGAATTAAAACACCAAATATCTGGATATCAATACACCAAGACATCAAAAACCTGGATATCGATGCACCAAAATATAAAAAACCTGGATAATGTTGCACAGTAACTTCGAAAACCTGAATATTAGAGCACAAAACTTTACTTTTAAGGCACAAAAGCATCAAAAACCTGGATTTTAATAAATTAAGGTGTCAAAAACCAAGATATCAATGCACCAAAACCTGAATATAAATGCACCAAAATATAAAAATGTTGACAGTGTTGCACCAAAATAACAAAAACCTGGATTTTAATAAACAAAAGTGTCAAAAAACTTGATATTGATGCACTAAAATACCACAAAGCTGGATATTATTGCACCAAAATGTCAAAAACATGAATATTAAGGCACTAAAATACCAGAAAAACTGTATATTATTGCACCAAAATCTCAAAAACTTGCATGTTACTGCACAGAAGCATTAAAAAACTGCATACTAATGCACAAAATTACTGAAAACCAAGATATCAGTAGATAAAAGTATCAAAAACCTGGATATAATAATGCACAGAGGTAGAAAACACCTGGATTTAAATGCACCAAATATCAAAAACCTACATTTTACAGTACAAAAGTACCAGAAACCTGGATATTAACATACGGAAGTTTCAAAAACTTTGATATTCTTGCACTAAAACATAAAAAAACCTGGATATTATTACACTAAAGGATCAAAAACATGCAATTTAACAAACAAAAGTGTCAAAAACTTGGACATTAATGCGCTAAAACATCAACAACCTGGATATTGTTGCACCAAAATACCAAAAACCTGAAAACTAATGCAATAAAACATCAGAAATCTGGATTTTAATAAACAAAAGCATCAAAAACCTGGATTTTAATAAACCAAAACATCAAAAATATGGATATTGCTGCACAAAAGTATCAGAAACCTGGAAATTAATGCACCAAAAAACCACCAACCTGAATATTAATGCACTAAAACACCAAAAACTTGGATATGAATGCACAAAAATACCAAATATCTGGATATCAATGCATTAAGACATCAAAAACGTGGATTTTAATAAACAAAAGCATCAAAAAACTTGGATATTAATGCACAAAAATACCAAAAGCCTGGTTATCATTGCACAAAAGTATCAAAAACCTGCATATGAATGCACTAAAATATCAAAAATATGGATAATAATGCACTAAAATGCCCAAAATATGGATATTAATGCACCAAAATATAAAAAATATGGATATTAATGCACCAAAATATCAAAAATATAGATTTTAATGCACCAAAATATCAAAAATATGGATAATAATGCACTAAAATGCCCAAAATATGGATATTAATGCACCAAAATATAAAAAATATGGATATTAAGGCACCAAAATATCAAAAATGTAGATAATAATGCACTAAAATGCCCAAAATGTGGATATTAATGCACCAAAATATCAAAATCCTGCATATCAATGCCTTACCTTGCATATATCAATGCATTAAAATACAAAATACCTGGACATTACTGCACCAAAATACCAAAAACCTGCATAGTAATGCATCAAAATATAAAAAATATGGATATTAATGGACTAAAATACCAAATGTCTGGATATCAATGCATCAAGGCATAAAAACCTGGATATTAATGTAAAAGCAGCATCATAAACCCAGATGTTACCATCCTCCTGCTCCAGACGTCCTCTCTCCACCTCGGCTCACCTCCCATCTCCTCCTCCTCCTCCTCCTCCTCCTCCTCCTCTTCCAGCTCCATCCATCTCCCTCCTGCCTCCTCCATCCATTCATCCATTCATCCCTCCATCCGGCGTAATGTGTCTCTAAGTGAGTTACCCGTGGAAACAAAGTGGGTCACATCGCTGCCATCATTACATCACCGGCTGATATTATGGGCTGGATTGTTTACACTCCGCTCCGCTGTTCCTGGCTGCTTTATGGGCCGATCAATCCGACGCCTGCTCTGAATCAGCGCTGCCGTAACAAGCCGTGGCGTTCTCATGGAAATAAATGTCCGAGGTTCACAGCCGCTCGCTCGCTTCAAATCACCTGCACAGTTCATGTTTCCAGCTGAGGAACAGCAGCAATTATATATTAATGCACACAAACCTGGATATTAACATATAAAGGCATCACAAACCTAAATATAAGGGCATAAAATCATCACAAACCTAAATATAAGGGCATAAAATCATCACAAACCTAAATATAAGGGCATAAAATCATCACAAACCTAAATATAAGGGCATAAAATCAGCATAAGCATAAATATTAATGCATGAAAGTAGCAAAAACCTGGATATCAATGTGCAAAAGGCATCAAAACCTGGATATCAACACTCAAAAGAATAGAAAACTTGAAGAGAAAGGTAGAAAAGAGTCTAAAACCTGGATATTCATGGGCTAAAGTGTGAGAAACCAGGATATTGACATGCAAATACACCAACAACTGGGACATGAAAGCAGAAAGATATGAAAAACCAACTGTAGACAAACAAACAAAACAATGTTGGAAATCTGCCACCAAAGGAAGCAGAAAAATGCACTACAATGGTAAAATACTAAACCGAACAAAAATCTAAAGGCCCCATGTGAAATATTGATGCCACATGAAGTGCACCACCCAAAGTGAGCGTATCCTGTCTGGTAGCAGCCTCAGATGACTCCGGTCATGAGGGAACGTGTCACTGGCATGTTGGTGGGATGCGTCTGTTGTGCCATGCTAGCGGCGCAGCTAGCGCTAAATCGCTACTTTGCTTTCTGGCAAAGCTAAAGTAACAGAAAACCTCCAAACCTCCCCAAAAACGTCCCGAAAAGCAGCCGAACGCTAGCGATTTAGCGCTAGCGGCAGAGCTAGCGGCACCACAAGGTCCCTCCAAAGGGACAAATAAACCCCACGCTGGTGAAAAGTCCACTGTGAAATAGTGAACAATGTGAGCCAAGCAACGTTTCCTTAAACTACTTGAAGGAACACACATCAGGACGGTGTACCGCCGTCATATTCTGGAGGAATTACACATGTGAATGACAAAATGGCTCAACAGCGCCCCCTAGAACATTTTAAAAATTGGGCCTCCGAAGTACGTTTCAGGTACAGATTTTCAAATCGCAATTTTGAGGCCCTAAACGAAAGCGTGTCTAACCTGGCACGCCCATCAGACCTGGAGAAAAAGTTTACATTTAGGGGGAACTGCACATGTGAATGGTAAAATGACTCAATAGCGCCCCCTAGAAAATTAAAAACAAAAACAGAGTTTGTATTCAGTTAGTTTCACCTATAGAGCTATGAAATTCGGCACACATATGTATCACAACAAGATGCATAAAAAGCCTCTAGAACCCATACCCACAATGCAACAGGAAGTCGGCCATTTTGAATTTACCATCAGATTTTTTGGCCAAAATTTTCACATTTTCTGGAGCCAACTCGTCCTAGGGGGCAACTCTGAGATATCTCATATTTAGCCAGCATATTCTACAGGCACTGGTGAGGAAAGGTTATTAAAATGTTCCACAAAAGTATGAGGGTGTGGCCGTAGTGACCCGCTGCGTTTTTCCATTTTCGCCATGAAAGAAACAGGAAGTGCTGTGTAGCTGGCCTGTACATGCTCCAATTGACCCGAAACCTCACAGGTGTGATCAGAGTCCCGCCCTCTTAACAGCCACATGACCATATTAGGATAGCTCAGTCACAGGCCTATTCTGATGCTCGCCATCACGCCATGAAACAGGAAGTGCTGTGTAGCTGGCCTGTACATGCTCCAATCGACCTGAAACTTCACAGGTGGGATCAGATTCCAGGCCTCTTAACAGCCATATGACCATATAAGGATAGCTCAGTCACCCAATGCTGCTTGCAGCTTTAGTTTCATGTGTTTTCTGGTCTACTGTGGTAGTGTGTATATCAGATGGCACCTCTTTTAGTCCCATTTATTTGTTTGCTAATACATTTTATGATCCAGGATTATTTTATGTTTCCTTAACGTTAGGAAATCTGAATTTGGGACACAGATCTTCAAGTTTATGCAAAGAAGTGCACTATGAAGTTGAATTATCTGGACATAACTGCTGATCAGATCTCCTTGTTCCGGATGATTATCTTCCTACAGTAAACGTCCCACAGCAGCAGAGAACCAGGAGTCCATCTGAGCCGACGATGCTGCAGACCGACACCCAGCAGATGAGGATATTACAGGGAATCAGTGGAATGCTAATGTTTGCCAGCCCAGGGGAAAGCGCCGCCGCCGCCGCTCTGAGAAGCCACTGAATGAACTCCTCGGCTTTCATGTTTGTATCAGCCTCCCTCCCGAGGAAGAGGAGAGTCTCTTTGTGTTGCTCGGCGCTGATTGTATTCTCCCTCTACGTGACTAAACGCCGCCGTGTTCTCCAGCCCAATTACAGAATCTCAATTAAGAGGCGTGTGTTTGTTAGGCAGGATGCGGCTCGGCTACAGTAAAATGCTAATTTAGGGACGAAGGAGGCTGAAGATCATCACAGAGCTGTAGAACGACCTGATAGAGTTATGGATCGGATACAACCTCAAAACCAACCAATGGAACAGCAGGTTCTGGTTTATAAATGGAAACTGGTCTTTCATCCTGGAATATTTTAACTCTTAAGCATTCCTTCCATTTAGAAGCAAAGTTCAACAACTTCATATCTTTGAGAAACATGTCTGTGGATGTTCTCATTCATCCAGGTCCTAGTCTTTCTGGGAATGTCTGTGGAGACTTTTGGCCAGACTAGACTGGACTAGTCTGACTCTCTGGTGGTAAACCCAGGTGTTGAACCTCTGTGGAGGTGTTTAAAGACCAGTGGTGACTAACGGGGGTTGGAGCTCCAAAGGTGGGACTCAGATGATCTCCATGATGGAACCACAGTGGTTGGGGTCGTCATGAGGCCAATGGAGAGCAACACTGGACCATTAGCCAACGACTCTGGTTCTTAGAGGTTAAGTTGTTGAATCTCCTGGGTGGAGACCAAAGGGTGGCGTTGTAGGAGGAGATAGGTGGAGTCCAGACCTCCTCCCCTGTCGATGGATGGTTTAAAAGTTTGCCCTTCTGTTTTGGGCCACATTGAACAAACATATGGTCCAACACAGAAGGACAAACTCCTCAGGTCAGGACTCATCTGTTTACACCAACAGGAGAAGGAACCGTCCTTTGAAGACTGCAGTGTTCATGTTCTGGACCAGGAGGACAGATGGTTTGAAAGACGAGTTCAGGATGGTTTTGTTAGTGGAAAAACCATCCCTCAACAGGGGAGGAGGTCTGGACACCACCTATCTCTGATTTACAGCGCCACCCTTTGGTCTCCACCAACTTAACCTCTAAGAACCAGAGTCGTTGGCTAACGGTCCAGTGTTGCTCTCCATTGGCCTCATGACGACCCCAACCACTGTGGTTCCATCATGGAGACCATCTGAGTCCCACCTTTGGAGCTCCAACCACCGTTAGTCACCACTGGTCTTTGAAACACCTCCACAGAGGTTCAACACCTGGGTTTCCCTCCAGAGAGTCAGACCAGCCCAGTCTAGTCTGGACATGAACTGATGAAGACATTCTACTGAGTCCAGTTGGCTTCAACTGTCCAGAATCTTTGAGAAACTAAAATTTAAGCTGCATCTACAGCAGCAAAGCTTCTCAAAGTCAAAAGAGTACATTTGGTTCCACAAATACTTGATGATAAACATGCATGAACATGGTGCAGGATGAATTTTGGTCATTTCTTGTCATAATTATAACCAATAACACAAGCAGACTGGTGACAACGAGGCCTGATTTGATTCTAAAGGACACAAAGTGTTAATAAAACACACAGAAAACCCAGTAAAACAAGTGTTAATTTGCATTTTTAGGCTAATAAAAAAGACATTGTTGGGCTAACGCACGACGAGGCATGTGGAGGACAAACAGGAAGACAAAGACGATAAAGCTTCTAATTAACCATCAAGAGCAAAGAACGTCAGAAAGTCAGGCCCTGAAGTAGAAACTAAACGGAGCAGGAATGTGATTTCCAAAGCTGAAAAGCTCCTGAACTGCTCTTATACTCTACCGAATGTCAGGAGAACCTCAAGGAATGCTGGGAAAATTCAACTATAACCTTGTTTGTTTGTTTGGGGCTTCATGGAGGAACCAGACAAGAGGTTTTGGAATATAATATAATTACTTTGGTTCATTACATGATTGAGAATCAAGGCTGAAAGCACCAGTTGTTTTTTATTTTAGTCTGGTTTAAAACCTTTTTTAGTAAAAATGAGAATTTATAATAAAAGTTCAACCCCAGACCTACAAAACGGCTCTCTGGAGAACCTTCCTGAGGGATTTCTAGTCAACTCCAACCACACAGAGTCAGACAGCAGCCTCCGAAATGCACTAAAGCAACTCCTTCTTCCTGCTTCACTGGCAAAGCAGCTTAAAGTGCATTAAAACCACCGACTGGACTGAAGAGAGGAACAGAAGATCGGCAGGAAAAGGCAAGAAAAAACACTATTATTCGCTGTAATGCTGCTCAAAGGAGGCTCTCAAGAAGTTTTCCCCCTTCTCTCCCAGTAGTTGCATATATCAGGAAGAGGCCTGACTTCCCAGTTCAAAGCGACCAATCAGATCAGAGGTCCAGAGGGGAGTTACCAGCAGCTACACCTGGTTCATTCTTCCAACAACACTCCATTCATTAAGACACAGTCAGACATCAATACAGAAGATTCTTCATGGGCCAAACGGTTCTGCTTCCTTTATTTTTTATCTTAACTACTTTAAATTTCATCACTCATCTATCGTCCAATCAGATCGGAGACACCACCCACCCATCTACCAATAGAAGAGCGGCTTTAGAGCTCCGCCTCCCCTCTGAGCTCCAGGACAAGATGGACTCCACCGCTCCGACAGGTGAGGACTTCTGGAGCTGTGTGTGATTTTAATGTGGCGTCTGATTAATGAATTTACCTCTAAGGAGAAACACGGTTCAGTCTGCAGCCTGTGGAGCGGTAAAATTAAAGCGGAGAAGCAAAACGGTGCTCTTAACATCCACCTTTCTGCACAACAGAGGTGTGATGTAGTCATGGAGGAGCTGCTGCTTCCTACCAGGCGATCAGAGACAAACTCCTGGTGTTTGTGTGCACAGAAAGCAGAAACTCAGAGCTGTGTTAAGCTTCTGATGTCTGAAAACTCTGGTTTAAAAGGCCTTTTAAAAAATTACACCATTCGCCAGAGACACAAACAGTTTAATAAAAAGAATATTTAACTTTCCTACGGTCCTTGAACTACTCACCTGTGCCATTTTTGACAAGTCTTAACCAGACCTGAGCCTGAAACTGTAGATATTTCTTCATGTCTACTTAAAAAAGTCCTATGAATTCCTCGACACAACGGTAAAACTACCACTGCCATGTGTTTCTATAAGTAGAAGAACCTTGAGGATGTTTTGGGGGTTTCTCATCATCGCTGCTTTAGAGGAACATTTGAGTTTAAGGTGGTTTCTTGAGGAACTCCTGACTCCAGGGATCCCTCAGAAAGGCTCTCCAAAGACCCGTTTTGTGGGTTTTCGGGCTCCTTACTGCTAAAAATGGTTATATACTGGATAAAAACAAAGCATTATAGTACTTTTAATGAATGGATTAAACTTATTTTATTGTATTTGCATGATTAAATACTGGAGTGAAGCTTTAAAGAGGGGTAAAGGCCGACACCTTACTCTACAAAAACTCTTCCAGGAGCCCTTTTGAGCTGTAGAAGAGTCTGAGTTGAGCTGTTCAAGGCTCCTCCAGGATCCAAAACAAACAAGGATCCTTGAATATCCTTAAAGTTCCTTGAGGTTCTTCTAATTCTAACAGAACATGACCATTTGGGGACTTTACAGGTTTGGAAATCGCGTTTCGTTTCAGTGGATTCACTTTGGTTTCCTCTTTTCTAATAGAGCCTCTTTATTTCTGATTATTTGTTAGAATTAGACGCTTTATTGTCAGTACAGTAGAGAAATATGATGCAGTTTCGAAGAGACTAAGGGAGTAAAATGTGAGCAAAACAAAGCATCTGAAGGACCTTGCAGAAAGTCTATAAAAGACATCGAATAAAGTCTGTAAAGGACGCTGTCAAAGTTAACAGGAGGACATTTCAAAGCCTAATAAACAAGTAAAAGATTCATGAGGAAATGCAGGAAGGCAGCTTAGAAATGCAGTTATAGGAATCATTTCATATCTAAGTGATGCTGCACAGAGTTGCACTCACTTCTGCTGATTGCTGTGCATAAATGGCTGCTTGTACATGAGGATTAATGCGTACGGATCTATTTTAGAGCTCAGGGGCAGCCGATGCTAACCAGTAGCCTCCAGGTGAATCTGATCCCAACGAGCTGAAACGCTTCATAAAGAGCCTCGGCATCACTTCGTCTTCCCTCCGACACTTTAACAAACACATTCGCTCCCTCGCGCGGCGGCGTTAAAACCTTAATCTCATTCATTTGTTTCTCATCAGGCGGTGACGGGAAGAGAAACTGTTGCGTCACGTTGCCGCGCTCGGCTTCCAGGAAGCTCGATTAAAAAAGGACGCTCACTTTTTCTCTTCGCCCCGCTGCCGCTGTTTACCCATAAGTCTCGGTAATCTGTTTAGAGGGCTTACGGCCGCTCAGAAAGTGCTCTTTCCTCGCGGCGCGGCTCATTTATCAAGCGAGATTAAGAAAAGTCCAGAAAGTGTTTTGAATACGCGCTATCAGACACCTCTCAGCTGCAAATTAAATTGCGCCGGCCTGTGTGTTGTGAACGCACGTCTGAGCAGCGTTTGATAAAACCTCGACCGCCCGCACCGACTCCGCCGCCGTTCCTCATCCAGGCAGAGCCGCCGTGTGCTCCGGGTCTGAAATGAAGTCTTCCTCTCGGACACGTCTTCGCTCTGCAGAAATGCTAAAACAGAAGGGAGCTGCAGGTTTCCTCCTCACTGCTGTGGATTTGTTTGGTTGTTTTCTTGTAAAACACGGCAGAAAGTGAGACTCAAATGCAGGCCGCAAGTCAGCACAGCTGGGATCATGTTGAAGAAGCCATACTGTGCTTTATGTTGGGTTCTCCTTTTCCTTTAAGGTGTTATTTAGCTGCTTTTTGTGCATGAAAACGTCCAGGCTCTGGAGTCAGTATTTCCTCATCGGACCCACTTCTGCTGGAGCTGCATCCCGACACTCTGTGATCTGGGTTCAGGCCACGCTAGCAGTTTTATTCATGTTTCTACCTGCAGATTAAACCACCTGTGGAGCCTCTTTTTGACCAGTTTCTAGTAGGGGTGTAACAGTACATGTATTCGTACTTCGTGAATTCGTATTCACCGCCGTACGAACATTTTAAGACTCCTAAGAATGGCCGATGTGCAGAATAGTTTTAACTGTGAACCTCGTGGTGCCCACAGGTGTGTTGGACCTTCTCCGTCTCACAGTTACACAGTATTGGGAACTAAAAACAAGCAGGAGTTTCCAGGGGACCACAGGATGTGACGGACCGTTTGGTCTCCTGTTGGATCAGCCTGTCTCAGGGTTCTCCCAAAGGTTGATTTTCTCTGGTCAGTCACCTTGATGACTTTACCGAGGACAGGTCCGGCAATTTCTGTGCTCCGGATGTACGGACGACTTTACTAGAGTCCACAAAATACTCACTAGTAAAGTCGTCTGTCCGTCCCACCCTTCCCTCCCCTCCCCCTCGTACACAATCTGCATGTATGGTGATTTCCGTTGAGTTCAGTCCAGTAAATTAAAGAGTCCACCCCGGTTCCCCACAACACAGTTCAGTCCAACCCAGACAAGTAAATTACAGCTCAGAAATCCATTCCAGGTTTTACCACGGACCTTAGAGCACAAACCAAAACAAGAAATCAAGTTAATAATCCAGGTGAACAGATTCAAGAGATTCAAAGTTTTATTGTCATGTGCTCAGTAAAGAAACACGTTTCCCTGCACAATACTGTCCGCTCAGATCACCAGCAACAAGTATAAAAAATAGTATATACAAATAAAATAGAATAAAATAGAAATAAAAACCAATGTCAATATGAACTGTAAAGTGTATTTAGTGCAAAGTAGTGCAAAGAATGTAAACAGAAGAGAACTGCAGTTTCAAGTGTCTGGCTTTTAAAGAATCTTTAGTATATTCCGGTCAGATGTTGAGGATTCAGCGTCTCTTAGCGTCGTGAAACAACCTAACAGTGCTAATATTTAGTGCTCACACCACCAGGGACAGTCAGTCGGCTGGTAAAGGTCAGGACTGCAGCGACAGCTTTACACTTCACCGGCATTCCCAGGAATTATTCCATCCAGCTTCACTCCAGCGGCTAACGGTCCCAGAGGCTAACCAAGTCGGCTCTTCTCCTCTTCTGATTCTCCCACCGGCGTCTCTGATTCATCCTCGTGTCTTTTTCCTGTTTAAACTTCACGTCTATCTGGAAAGTTGTGATGTTTTGTTGCATGGTTGTTGGTGGGAGCTGCAGTCGCTAAAGGCTCCATCTAACGATCCCCAACTATCAATAAACAAATGTTTTGGATTAATTACGAGCAGTTTTTCCCCATTTTTCCTCTTAACTGAGAACCGAACCCTGACTTCTGCACCGCCGTACGTACCAAACCCTGATTTTTGTGTATCGTTACACCCCTAGTTTCCAGAGGAGGAACCAGCGTCTCCTCCTGCATAAGGACTGTGGAGGTTTAGCTGCTATTTTGGTGCAATCAGAGTTCAGGTTGCAGTCGAAGATGTTGGGTTTTACCCCGAAATAAAAGCAGGAAGGCCGGAAAAAGCTGATTAGAACAACATTTAAAGTGTGTAAATGTATTCAGAATGCAATCACTGAGAGTGATGTTGGCTCTTTAAGAATTCTTTGAAGCTTTTCTAGTCGATGAAGTGCTTCAGTTGGCATCAAGACGTCAGACAGTTTAACTCTCTGAGCCCCAAAAACCACCAGGCGTCTTATCCTGGAAGGAAATCTCAGAAGTCAGAGCCGGACGCTGATAAAGCAGAATAAGAGTCTTCATTTTCAGGTTTATTACAGTCATTATAGTACCTTATTTTATAGTTAATACTGTTTTAAGTGAATGCTACAACCAATAATCATTACACAGTTGCCAGAGATGATGTTGTTTGTCGGATTTTCACCTTTACGACGGTCCTTGAACTACTCACCTGTCCGAAACTAAACCAAATCTAAATTAAACATCATGATATTTGATCAGAATCACTTTATTCATGTCTCATTTTTTTTAAAAATCCACTTTTAAACCAACATGTAGAGACTTTTAAAGTTAAAATTGTGCAGTCAAAGCTCTGAGCCACCAGCTGGATCCTTTAAAAAGAAGTTCCACATGTTGATTCCAGCTTTTTAAAAAAAATTTAGTAAAATAATCAGAGAAATTCAACTCTTCTCTCTCCTTCTTCGTGGCTGTTCTGGTTCCACGGAGGTGCAGGATTTGAGATTGCAGTGAAGAATGAACCACAGTGAGGAAGAAATAACATGACAACTAAGATTCTTACCCATAATGCAGCAGGAGCTCACATAGCATTGACGGAGCAACTGTCAGTGCTACACTTGAAAAAATGCCCCTCCCAAAACAAGAAAATAAAACTTATTTCAAGGCACTTTTACTTTGAAATAAGTGTAAAAATCAGCCAATAGAACAAGTGAACATTTGCTTGGTCAGATTTCTTGAAATAAGACATGATATTTAGAATATTGAGGTCTTAAAATCAGCAGGGAAAACTTATTTGAAGCTATATTTTAGCAGCATTGTCAAGCTGAGGTGTCTTAGAATAAACCAGACATGATAAAGAATTAAATAGATTTTAGCTTTAATAAGTTTCAGCTTCTTAATTTGAGATGTGTTCAACTTATTTTAGTTGTATTATCGTGGCTCTTCTCTAGATTTAAGACCATCTTGTACTTGAAATCAGATCACACAGATTAATTGAAGCATTCTGAGATATAATGTCTTCTCACAGTTGGCTAGAAATCCTAATATTTAGTGGTGTTTGACAGCATTTGAAGGTGTTGTGTTTTAGGTGAAGCCAGCTACGCCCAAAAGGAGGTGTTTTAACTCAAAAGCAGACATTTGCTTTGTTTTTTTTAACACATTTTCCACATGCAGCTGTTTTCTGATATGAATTGGTGATTTTCCAGTAAAATGCATTTACTTTATTTCTTAAATCCAGATTATTTATCTGATACAAACAACAGCTCAGCTTGAAACATGGATGAAATGAAATGAACCTTGTTTCTGGTAAAATACAACTAAAACAAGATCATTTCAAGATTGTTTGACTTAACAAGATATTTAAGATGCGTTGTCTTAAAACACGTCCCTCCATCTGAGGAAATGTTACCTGGAAAGTGAATTTATCTTAAATCAAGTGGGTTGAGACAATTTGGACTAAAAATAAGACGAATAAACTGGTGAGATGTGGAGTTTTTGCAGCGTATGTGACCCACTGGTTAAAACAAACTGCACGGTTGCGTCCTGCAGTTTTAACCCTTTGCAGGACATTTTATCCGTCAGCAGGCATTTAGACCAAAACTACCAACACATATAATGATTTAAACGAATGATTCCAGGCCGAACATGAACTGTAACGACGTCAGGTCAACCCGGGTTCAGATTCAGATCTACACCAGAGTGAAGATCTCTGGATGCCCTCCTCACCTCAGACACATGCTATGCTAACTTTAGCGCCTCCTCTGCTGCGGTTATTTGTCTCCGTTCTGTTTGTTTGTTTCCTTTCTGCTTTTTTTTTTTTTTCTGTTCTCTCGCAGTCAATCTTTGCTCTTGTTAACATATTTAATCCTCTGCGGTGTCGGCAAATTAGCATTTCGGTTTGTGTCCCCTGTCACAACAAATATTTGTCTGCGGATTGTTTTGCTCGTATTTGACAGCGGATCATCGGCGGCTCTTGTTTGTGCTGCTCCGGGGTTTATCTGCAGCGACTGTTTCCGCCGGCTGGGAGTCGATGCAGGAGATCCGGCGGCTGCCAGTCCACGTAGCAGTCCTTATGGGCAAAGCGGCGCCTATTCTCAGCCTGTTTGGGGATTATTGTTACTCCTTCATTGTTATGTCTTCATAATGCATGAAGTTTTGCAGACGTTAAGTGTTGAACAGGGAAGTTTCTGCTCAAAGTTACTGAGACAGAAGAAAACTGCAGAGCGACGCTTTTTAGAGAAAGTTCCTGTTTAGGTTTCAGAAAATGTCTTTATTTGCAAAAACCTTCATATTTTTTAAATTAAACTAACTCTTTTCATTCCAGTCATTCATATTGTTTGTCTACATTTTCATTGTCATCATTATTACTATTAAATATCTGCTAAATACTGCAGCCAATAATTATTACAGTTGTTGTTTTTTGAGCTGTAATTGATTAAAAAAAAAATTGGAAAAACAAAATAATAAAATTTACTCAAGTCTAAGCGTTAAAATCCTGATATTTGATCACTTTATTCTATTTAAATAAAATTCCAAAAAATAAACCACCGGCGCCAGAATCTGTAAAATCAATCAATCGATCAATAAAAAAATGAACAAATAATTATTTCCAGAGCTTCACAAAGACAAAAACATTTACATGACGCCGGTGTAATGTGCAGTATTCCAGTTTAATGTTCGATATTTCAGTTTCAGTAATATACTCTATTATTGTGTGTGACAGTTTACGACCTCAGTAACTCCACCAGCATTACTTCTTTTATCTTAGTCTTATTTTAGCTCATTTTTATTATCAGTAATATGCTTTACTTGCATCATGTTGCTTTTCTATCAGACTCAGCGTTTCTTCTCGTTGTGTGATTTTGTTTTCAGAGCAAAAGAATTTCACTCAGGATGAATGGTTTTATCATATCCTATAAGCTTGTGGGTCATTTTACCATCTTTATTTAATATTTTTCTGTGCACTTATTAATAATCAACAGATATTAAGTCTAAATTAAAGCTGCGAGCATCGTTGGGTGGGTCCTCGCTTCGTGCTGGTCAGCAACTGAGACTGGACATCACCATATGGATGTCATCAGGGCCAGACTTAGATCGTGCATGTGAAGTTTGAGGCCGATTGGAGCACGTACAGGGTAGTTAGACAGCACTTCCTGTTTCATGTTGTGACTGAGCTATCCTTATATGGTCATGTGGCTGTTATGAGGCCTGGACTCTGATCACACCTGTGAAGTTTCAGACCGATTAGAGCATGTACAGGCTAGTTAAACAGCACTTCCTGTTTCTTTCATGGCGAAATGCCAAAATGCTGTTGGGCACCACGGCCACGCCCTCATACTTTTGTGGAACATTTTAATAAGTTTTGCTCACCAGTGCCTGTAGAACATGCTGGCTAAATATGAGATTTCTCGTATTTACCCCCTAGGACGAGGTCGCCCTGGAAAATGAGAACATTTTCACAAAAATCGCCAAAAATCTGACAGTAAATTCAAAATGGCCGACTTCCTGTTGCATTGTGGGTATGGTTGCTTGAGGCTTTTTTGTGCCTCTTGTCGTGACACATATGTGTACTGAATTTTGCAGCTCTTGGTGAAACTAACTGAATATAAACCCTGTTTTTTAAATTTTCTAGGGGGCGCCATTGAGTCATTTTGCCATTCACATGTGTGCTTCCTCCAAAATATTAAAACTTTCTCCAGGGCTGATGTCCATGCCAATTTATACCTGTTTTTGAGTATTTTTAGGGCCTCAAAATTACGATTTGAAAGTCAGGAGATAAAGAATAATGCTCTGAGGAATAACAGCAGGGTTCTAAATATGAGTCTGTTCGTGCTCAGAGTTTGATTTCAGTTCGTTTCCATCTCATTTAGACGTCATCACCAAACATCATCCTGCACATATGGATCATTAGGAGCCTCCTCCACCTTCTAGTCAACCAGAAAGTTCATTAATCATCTATTCTGGTCGCTGATAAACAGAAAGTCACCCTGATGACTTTGGTGCATTTAAAATTTGTGGAGTTTTCACAATAGAAATGCACAAAATGGAGCTTTGTGGACTCGAAACTGATCCATATGTACATGAGCCTGCACCCATGCATAAGGCATGAAATGGCCATTATGTCACTAAAAACCTCCAAATGTGGACGTTTATTGTTCCTTTTAAGGGCAAAATTGCAGCTCCGCGGCCATTAAATAAAGTAAAGTCCTGTTGTCGTCCACTAGAAGATGGAGGAGCAGCCTACTGATGTGTGATAACTGCTATTATATTGCATGTTTCCGGTCTAAAATCTGTGGTGTCGTGAATGTTTGACCTTCTTTGATCATGACTCGGGTCAGGTTGTGTCTTTTGTCGTGCTCCTGCTCCGTCATGTTTCCTCGGCCTCCCTCCGAAGCTTTGTTCCCTCCCATTGTGTCGCTCCGCCGCGGCGTTTCCCGAGCTCTCTGTGATTTCAGCTTTCTAATCTCGTTTCGGGTTTTGACGTTCGCCGCGCCGCTTTTAATCTTCTCAGTTCCGCGTGTAAACAAATGTTCGGGTCAGGGTGTTTCTGTTCGCGCAGACGGGAGTTTATAATGAACAGACACAAACGCACCGTCATCAGGAAATAATACCGCGGAGCTTATTCTGAGAGCGGCTTTCATGTCAACATCCGTCTGTCCTCACTGAAACCAAACAAACAGCAGAGTTGGTGTGTTTTCATTCATTACTGTCTGGATATGTGAATATTTGTTAGTGTAAAACCTCTTAGTGTGGCCTTTAGACCCCACAGATTAGGTCTTTGAATCTTTTTTAAACTACATATTTAATTTGTTCAGTATATTGACATGTTTTAATGATAAATTAAGTAAAAGAACACTTCAGACTACAGCGACTAAGCAAAGAAAATGTGTTTTCCAGTTAAAAAATCCTTATTCTTGCTCCTCCGTGCTTCACTGTCAGGACTATGCATCCACTGTGGACTCAGGATGGTCTCATCTGGTCAGCCAGTGTTCTGGTTCCTCCTCAGACCTTCATGGAGCATCTCTAAATGTCATCAGCACCTTTATCTACCATCACACTCCACCTCCGTGCTTCACTGTCAGGACTATGCATTCACTGTGGAAGAGAGGCACAAAACAACCACAAAAAGACAAAATTACCATGATGAGGCACAAACTGACCGCAGACAGACACAAATATTCCACAAAGAAATACAAAATGACCATAATGCTGCTCAATATGACCACAAAATAGCACAAAATGACCACAACAACACTCAGAATGCCTCTGAGCTTCATTTTCAGGACCATGCATTCACTGTAGTAAACGTCCTGGCCAGGAGAAACACAAACAACCACAAAGGGAGACACTCCACCTCCGTGCTTCACTGTCAGGACTATGATCCACTGTGGTGGTCCTGGTCAGGTTCACACCAAACATGCTGGACTCCATCTGAGCTCATGGATCCTGAGTTGATCTTCCTGGATCTTTTTCCATCTTTGTCCAGTCTCAGTCAGATTTTTTAGATCCTCTGATCAATTCTTTTCCATTATCAGGTCATTTTGGACGAATTCCGAGCAATTTTTGGGAAAGTTGGATTCATTTTGGGCAAATTTTGGTTCACTTGGGGAAAATTTTGAATCATTCTGGACCATTTTTATTGGTTTTCAGTCACTTTGGACTAATTTTGACTAATTTCGAACATCTAATTTTTAAGAGTTTGCATTGCTTTTCCATGTGGAGCCATGATGCAGGCATAGACAGACACAATCCATGGATCCAGAGCTGATGAAGTTCTGCTCATATTTAGAGCTGCTGGAATCTGGTTGCTTTAAGCTTCTACTTTGGAGCTGAATTTTCAAAATACTCGACCTTTCAACTGAAAATATTGCAGCTATTAAGGGATTTTTGAATCATTGAATCGTCTGTTTGGAGGTTTAAGTTGTGCCTATGTGTCCTTGCAGCTTCTTCAGTCCTGTATCTGAAGCGTACCGGTTCATCTCGGTGTGTATAGTTCTGTGTTTGCAGGTTATCTCTGGGTCTTTGTGTACATTTGTGCTCTGCTATCCGAGGCTCTGTCAGGGCGAAGCCGTAAGGCAGGGTGGATGAAAACAGCAGTGCAGAGGCTGTCATGGCTTCTCACCCAATCGCACAGGTTGTAAATCAGCTTTTCTCAAAGTGCATCGAATCTCCGCGGCTCCGCTGAGGGATTGGATGTGGCTCTGTCAGACTGGATGAGTGGCGGCGGACCGAGAGGCTGCACCTGGGAGGTCAGTGCATCAAGACGTCTGTTTGGTTGGATTCAATCGGCCTCAGAAGGACTAATTATGGTGCAATTAGAGCTTATAGATAAAGTTCACGACTGCAGACCTGCCTCTCAAAACTCAGCTTCCTGTACGTGTTGATTCTAAAAGATATGCATCTAATACCCGACAGATGTAGAGGGAGTCGATAACACCGAATGCAACACTTCAGACTTGCTGTTTCAAGCTTTACTGCATAATCGATTAAAGGCTCCTGCAGTCAAACAAACACTCAGTTTTAGCTGCAGAAAGTCCGTCTCAGCAGCTCGGCTCACATTTTACAGCTTCACACATCCAAGTCGCCTGATGAAGACCCACTGTGGGGTCCAAACGTTGCTCGGCTCACATTGTTCACTATTTCACAGTGGACTTTTCACCAGCGTGGGGTTTATTTGTCCCTTTGGAGGGACCTTGTGGTGCCGCTAGCTCTGCCGCTAGCGCTAAATCGCTAGCGTTCAGCTGCTTTTCGGGACGTTTTTGGGGAGGTTTGGGGGTTTTCTGTTACTTTAGCTTTGCCAGAAAGAAAAGTAGCGATTAAGCGCTAGCGGCAGAGCTAGCGCTAAATCGCTAGCTCCTCTTCAGAAGTCAGACGGGTCACGGAGCCAAACCAACAGGAAATAGAGAAATAAGTTTTCCACGGGTGTATTTTAATTTTAGTTTCCATTTACAAACACATCTAATTAAATCAGATAACAGATAATGGATAATGAATTAGGGCCCGTTTTCTGTTTTTCATTTTGTATTATCACTGAAAAAAACAGGAAACGGTTTATTTTTTGTTTTTTTAATTTTGAAATCTCAAAATAAGAAAATGAATGGCCGCGACGTGCATGGACCCTGCTCCTTAATGGTAATTTTATTTAATATTTTTTGCGATCACTGATTTGAGATAATATTTATTCCTTTTCTCACTTTTGTTATTAGTCGCTTGCAGCCAATTACAGCAGGATTAACAGACTTTTTAAAGAACGACACCCATAGATTAGGTACAATACCTTTGAAATAAAAACACAAGAAAAAGAGATGCATTTTTTTTTTTACGTTTTATCTTTTTTTTCTGTCCTGAAAGCGAACCGAAACATGATTTTCGTGTGCTGCTGCAGTCGGTTGCAGCAGGATTGACAGACTTTGTAAAGAAAGACGAATGTTTAAGTTAAAAAAACAACAGCTCCATGTTGTGTTTTCTTGTTTTGCTGTATTGAAAGCAGGATTCTTGTGCACCGTTAAACCCCTAGAAGAAGTAAAGCTCTGAAATTTAAAGACCACACACTCGATTAAGGACAAAATAATCCATTAAACTTACATTCAGGATGTTAAAGTGAGCTGTGAAGGATAGATCGACTCTCAGGATGTCTAAAATCTACACTCGGATAATCTCCTCCGGGTCTTTTTCACCACCTGCTGACTGAAGTTTTGCTCTGATGTTTATGCATGAAGCCGCTGAAGTGTGTGTGTGTGTGCACGTGCACGCTCATGCACGTGCGCGTCACCTCTGCTGACACTGTTCCCCACACTTACCCATGTGACAGCTGGTGATTGATTGGCTGCTAAATGCTGCCTTCACACACACACACACACACACACCGGGAGGAGAGTCCATTATCCATCTATCGGGGATGGTAATGGGAGACAGATGTAAGGCGTTGGGGAGTCCCGCCTCCACACACACTCTCACAAACAGACGCCACGCAACAAAACACACCCCCCGGTTGGTTTGGCAGGTTTCTGTTGGGACGGTCCGGTCTCCGTTAAACGCTCTTAGCTGTGGTCGACAGCAATGATCAGAAGTCTCCTTGAGGAGCTCGGTGGGAAGGTGAGCTGTCCCCTCCACTAAACCCACTCATTACTCAAGTGGCCGGCTGGATGAGCGCTCACGGTGCGTCCCAGTAAGGCGAACCAGCGCGAGCCCATCCCCCTCCACGGCGCCGCCACCCGTCCCTCCTTCAGCTGGACGGAGGATGAAGTGAACCCGAAGCGAGTGTGTTTCTGCACGGCGGCCGTATCGATTCCATTTCATATTACAGCCGAGACAGGCGGCTGGGGAAAGTTCAGACCCCGCGGGGGTTCCTGTCCATAGCTCTCAGAGCTGTGGGAACGCTCGGCACCGCGGGGAAATATGGTGTGAGTTGAAGGAAAAACTCTATTTGCCTTTTACCTCCTCCATCATACACAGACTCATGCTGTAATAAACTGGAATGGACAAAAGAAGCACCTGTAAAATGCAACCTGTCTGTCCGTAGAGGAAACCCGACCATTGACGTCTATTTTTAGATGTCGAAGCGTTTCTGCTGCTTTAAAGGTCGTGGTGGGTAAATTCCAGCCTACTAGCGGGTGTGAAACGCATCTTTTCTTCAAACAAATCACCGAAATAACATCTTTACTAGGAAACAGAGGCTGCAGCGACAGAAAGAACTTCAACTTGCCGACAGTCCTTGAACAAATCGTGCAATTCTGACGGAAAAATGGACCAAATCTGAACAAATGTTGATGATGTTTAATCAAAATGACCTTATTCTGTAAGTTTAATTGAAAGAAATGGCAAAAATAAATGTTCTGCAGGAAATTCTGTGCAACTTAGCGCAACTGAGAAGCCACCAGTTACTCAGCCATTCGGTTGAGCTGCAGGCAGTGTACGCAAAGCAGAGTGGGGACAAGTAAAGAGATTGAGGGCAAAATAAAATGTACGTCAGCGATGAAATGAATGCAGCATGGCTCGAAAACAGTCGAGTTATCGGAGTTTGGATCTCAGAGGGTTGAATCCAGACATCCAGGCAGCAGAACATCATTTGTTTCCTTGAACATCAGCAGACTGAACCACATTGCAAGGTTTCAGTAAGTGCGTTTATGATTACAGTATTCATGGCTGTATAATAGGAGCTGTTTCTCCCATGGATCCATATAAAGGAATATAATAATAGGCTTTGAAAATTGGTGCACAAACACACAGATCTATACGTCCAATCAAGACCTGGCAGGTGAAGTGGGAGAAACGGCCAGCTGTGAAACACAACTGTAAGGAAATGGTGTTTTACATAAACGCCTTTTTCACTTTGTACCTTGGTGATTTTACGCCCCTTTCTCATTTTCCTTCACAAGTCCTGCAGCTCTATGGAAACAACACAACCATGAAGGAGGAGAAGGAACTCAGACGTGTCTCCTGGTGGTATAATTAGGGTCTGAGCTCCAACGGGGTCCAGAACGCTGTTGTTATTCTTCAGATTCTTATTATTTCACCAAGTCATTGAGCACAATTTTGAGGCCCTTAAACTACTCAAACACGTATAAATTGGCACACATGTCAAGACGGTCTACCCCTATCATATTCTGGGGCAATTGCACATGTGTCTCAAGGATCCATACCCACAATGCAACAGGAGGTCCGCCATTTTGAATTTACTGTCAGATTTTTGGCGATTTTGGCAAAGATTTTCACATTTTCTAGAGTGAACTCGTCCTAGTGGGGAACTCTGAGAGGTCTCAAATTTGGCCAGCGTATACTTCAGGCATTGGTGAGCAGAAGCTATCAAAATGTTCTGCTAAAGCATGAGGGCGTAGCCGTGGCAGCTCATGGTGGTCATTTCGCCATGAAAGAAACAGGAAGTGCTGTCTAAGTAGCCTGGACATGCTCTGATCCGACTCAAACTTCACATGCATGATCTAAGTCTGGCCCTGATGACCCTGTTGATTTCTCTGCACCAAACACATACATTTAACTATGAATTTTAACCCGTTACACCCCGAATTGATCAATAATGTCCAAGAAGACTAGCATTTCTCACAAAATGGCAAAAAGTAGAAAAAATATGAAAAAGTAAAGTCAGTTTTGCTTTTTCATCTTTCATCTTTCAAAGTCAGTACTGTCAGTTTTTTTGGCGATTTTTGTGGAAATTTTCACATCTTCTAGAGCGAGCTCGTCCTAGGGTGTAGCTCGTACAGATCTCAAATTTGTCCAGCATATTCTACAGGCATTGATTAGCAAAACTTATTAAAATGTTCTGCTAAACTACGAGGGCGTGGCCATAGCGTCCAGTGGCATTTTGTCATTTTGCCATGAAAGAAACAGGAAGTGCTGCCTAACTAACCTGTACATGCTCCGATGGGACTAAAACTTCACACATGTGATCAGAGTCCAGGCCTCATCACGGCCACATGGCGATATCCAGTCTCAGTCGCTGATCAGCACAGATGTGAGGTCCCGCCCAACGCTGCTGGCAGCTTTAATTAAGATTTAATGTGATAAAAAAGGGGGGAAGAAGGAAAACAACAGTTGCATGTTTTTATTTTTACAGAAAATGAAAGGAAAAATGGAAAAAACAGGCATTAACATGACCAACAAGTTTCCAAGTGTCCACAGGTGTGATCAATATTGGAAATAATGTTACTTCTACATGCTACAGATATTTACCTGTTTACATGCATGTCTTCCATTTGCTCTGTGTAAACACTGCCTGCAGTTCAACTGAGAGCTCCCTGAATTTTTGCCGTGTGATTGTCGGTTCCAGTTACGCGAATCATGGCTTCCTGGTTGCACCGAGGGGCGTAGAACTTTTAGTTTTTTGCAGAATCTGGTTAAAGCAAACCGTTTATTTTTAGCCAAATTTTTAAACGAGACGCGTAGAAATAAGTTATTTCGAAATATCACGGTTTTAAGCTTCGATTCGTTTCGTTTTCCAGGTTTAACGGCACGTCAGAGATGAGTAGCTCAAGGTAACTTTAGAGAAAACAGTCCAAACAGGATAGTTTTAGGGTTGATGCACAAATTCTGACCACCATAACCAGCAGAATAGAAGCAGCTGTTTCATCAGGAGGTCCCTGCGGTGACATTTATTAGAAATCTTGTCGACAGTTTATTCATCTGTTGGCCTCACGGCACCAGCATTCAAAATAGTTTCGCAATCGTGATGAAGTATTAATTTTGCGGACGGCTGAGTGACTCGACGATCGATCGAGACCTTGAGGATTCCACATGTTGTCTCTGAAACTGGAACAACAAAGCGTGGAAGCTCAGACTTTCCTGTCCGACTTGTTAAACTTATTTAGTGATCAGTGAAAACCCTCACGCCAACATCAGAGCATCGCCCAGCCTGATAATTAGCCTTAGCTTTCACATTAGCACCCTGAGATATTGGACAACGGCGTCTTTTTCTGACTCTGGCCGTCCATAAATCCAGCTCTGCTCCTCCATTCAGTGTCGGGGAGATGAATGACACTCAGGTGTGAAAATAATACTTCCCTGTTCAATAAGGACAATGAGCTGGCCCCTCATAATGATCCGTCTCTGCATTAACGATCTGTCTGCGTGCTAATGACTCAGCCTTCATAATGACTAACTGATGATGTGGGAGGAACTGAGGGGAGAGAGTTAGCCTCCCTGTGAGCTCAATATCTTCACCATTAGAGGCAACATCCATCCGAAAAGTAAAAAAAGAACAGCCTCTCCCAGGTCTTTGCTTCATAATGACCAGCTGATGATGTGGGAGGAACAAAAGGAGAAGTCTGACAGTGAACTCGGTCAATACATCCTGACACTGAGATTAACATCAGCTCCTGGTCTCCAGCTCTTAAGGAGCAGGGAATTAAATGAATATAAGTTAAAGTTAAGTTTAAAAGCTCAGGCCCCGGAGTAGAAACTCAAAGAACCAAGGTGAATCCAGCTGCGATCAGAGATACTAAACTAGGATTTCCAGTCAGTCTAACTGCATGAACATGGTTTCAGAGCCTCCTCAGGTCTGGACCTATGGACCGGGTCTGTCTATGTCTGCATCATGGCTCCACATGGAAAAGAAATGCAAAAATAAAATGTTCAAAATTAGTCCAAAATGACACAAACTTACCCAAAGTGACTGAAAATTTGCCAAAAACAAGTGAAAGTGGTCCAGAATGATTCAAAATCTGCCACAAGTGATGCAAAATGTGTCTAAAATGACCATATTTTTATCCAAAAAGTCAAAAAAACACTTCGCATGAATCAAACTTGCCCAAAAATTGCTCAGAATTCTTCCAAATTGACTTAACAATGGAAAAGAATTGATCAGAGGATCTAAAAAATCTGACTGAGACTTCACAAAGATGGAAAAGATCCAGGCAGATCATCTCAGGAGACATGGGCTCAGATGGAGTCCAGCATGTTTGATGTGAACCTGACCAGGACCACCACAGTGGATGCATAGTCCTGACAGTGAAGCACGGAGACTCTAAATTTGTCCAAAACAAATTAAAACGTCCCCAAAATGACTCATAACTTGTCCAGCGTGAATCAATTTTGTCCCAAATGTCTGGAAATCTTCTAAAACTACTTAATATTTGCCATAAATGATGCTAAATGTTTTCTAAATGACTGGAAATTAGTCCAAAATGACTCAAAACTCCTGCATAGTGACTTGAAACTCGTCCATAACGAGACAAAATTTATTTAAAATGACTCAAACTGTGACCAAAAGGACTTGAAATTTGTCCAGAATTACTTGAAACCCATCCACACCTGATCAGAACTGCCACAGTGAATGCACAGTCCTGGCAGTGAAGCACGGAGACTGCTTCACTAACTCAAATTTTGCCCAAAACAAATTAAAACGTCCCCAAAATGACTCATAACTTGTCCAGCGTGAATCAATTTTGTCCCAAATGTCTGGAAATCTTCTAAAACTACTTAATATTTGCCATAAATGATGCTAAATGTTTTCTAAATGACTGGAAATTAGTCCAAAATGACTCAAAACTCCTGCATAGTGACTTGAAACTCGTCCATAACGAGACAAAATTTATTTAAAATGACTCAAACTGTGACCAAAAGGACTTGAAATTTGTCCAGAATTACTTGAAACCCATCCACACCTGATCAGAACTGCCACAGTGAATGCACAGTCCTGACAGTGAAGCACGGAGACTCGAAATTTGCCCACAACAAGTTAGAAATTTTTCAAAATTGCTTTGAATTTCACCAAAAATGACTCAAAAAATGTGTTAAAAATGACTGGAGACTTCTCCAAATGACTCATAAATTGTCCAAAACAAGTTAAGGCTTATTCTAAATGACTCAAATGTGTCTTTAATGACTCAAAATGTTTCCTAAATGACTGTAATTCTGTCCACAATGACTCAAAATATGTTCAGTTGTGTGAGATTTGTCCAAAATTACGTTAAATTTGTCTAAAATGACTTGAAATCTATCCGGAATTACCTGAAACCCATCCACACCTATCAGAACTACCACAGTGAATGCATAGTCCTGACAGTGAAGCACGGAGACTCGAAAGTTGCCCAAAACAAGTTAAAAACTGTTCAAAATGACTCAAAACTCCTCCACAATGACTTAAAACTCATCCAACTGACTCAAAATCTGTCCAAAATGAGATAAAAATGATCCAAAATGACTCAAACTGTAACCAAAAGGACTTGAAATTTGTCCAGAATTACTGGGAACCCATCCACACCTGACCAGGACCATCACAGTGGATGCATAGTCCTGGCAGTGAAGCACGGAGGTGGAGTGTGATGGTAGATAAAGGTGTTGATGACGTTTAGAGATGCTCCATGAAGGTCTGAGGAGGAACCAGAACACTGGCTGACCAGATGAGACCATACTGAGTCCACAGTGGATGCATAGTCCTGACAGTGAAGCACAGAGACTCGAAATTTGTCCAAAACAAGTTCAAAATTGTTCAAAATGACTGCAAACGTGTGTGAATGACTCAAAGGTGTCTACTACAACCTGGACTGTCTGTGTCCTGACTTTAATTAGGTAGTTTGAAGAGGAATATGTTAACATGATGATATTTTAATGTGACTTTTCCAAATATGCACTGAAATATAGTCACTGATATGAATAACTGTCTGCAGCCTGAAGGTCTAAAACAATAGCAGCCTGTTAAAATGGATTAATTGTCGTCAGAGCCGAGACATCTCGATGTTCCTTCACCTCGGTATCACTAAATCTAGATTCATAGCCTTCAGTATATCACTCCTTATGAATACCTGCTTTTAATTCTGTGCAGTCGGTCGCCGTGTAAAAGTGGCTGTCACGGCTGTATGAGGATCGGATATCTGACTTCCGTTCTCACTTCATCTCTTTCATTATTCAGGGAAAGGGAAGCTGCTGTCGGCCGTTTTCCACGTCCACGAAGCTGCTGCCGCCGCCGCCACACGCTCAATAATAAGCTGGTAAGTGATGAAGGAGGAATTCATCTCCGAGGTCAGTCGATAGCCACCGTGATGGAGAGATAAGTGCTTTAAATTTTCACTTGATGAAACTTCTAACGCAATCTGTCATCGTGAGAGGGGCTCCGTCCCATCGCGCCGTCATTATCTTCATCCCCAAACATCCAAGGTGTTTTTAGAGGAAAGCGAAGCGTCGTCGTCGTGGAAAACTCCGGTCGTGAGTCAGGAATCGATGCTGGGGGTGACGTTTGCATATCGGCCGGATAATGATGTGGGAAGGACCCGAGCAGCGCCCTGGTCAATAGGAGGACGATGGAGGGCGATTAAGACTAGTTTATCCGTTTCTTTAACTCCATCCTGACATTCAGGGTACAAAAAATACAGGACTGTGAAAATGTATTTGCCCCCCATACAGAAACCTTCTACTGTTGCATATTTCTCACACTTAAATATCGAATATTAGACACAGATAACCCACATGAATTATTGAAAGCCTGTATCACCCCTGTGAGAAAGTAATCGCCCCCCTGAACCTAATACCTGGTTGGTTCCTTGGCAGCATCAGTTAAATGTTCCAGCCAGTCTTTTCCATCTCCATGGAGGATCGTTGGTCCACTCTTCTCTGTAGAATAGTTTTAATTCAGTCACATCAGATGGTTTTAAATCATCAACTGTCCTTTTAAGGTCTTGGATTCCAGTCCAGACTTTGACTCAGCCACTTCAGAACCTTCATTTAGGTCTTCCTGAGCCCCTCAGAGGTGGACTTGCTTGTGGTCTTTGGGTCTTTGTCTTGCTGCATGAACCATTAGTGTTGAGCTTCAGGTCATGAACTGATGGTGGAGATTCTCCAGGAGTTCATTAATTCATGGCTCCATCAGTGATGACAAGTGGTCCAGGTCCTCCAACCATCACACTACCACCACCATGTTCCACTGTTGGTAGATGTTCTTCTGGTGGAATGCAGTATCAGCTTTACTCCAGATGTAACGGACCCATGTCTTCCACAGAGTTCCTCCTTTGACTCATCAGTCCATAGGATGTGATCCCAAAAGTCTTGGACGAACCTTTCTGTTGTTTTTGGTCAGTAGTGGTTTGATCCTTCAACTCTCCCATGGTGGTTAAGGGGGCAATTACTTTTCCACATAGGTTTAAATGGGCTGGACAGCATTTTTCCTTCAATAAATTAAACCTTTGTCTCACATTAACATTAGTTTGATGATCTGAAACCTTTACGTGTGAGAGGTTTCTGTAGGGGGCAAATACTTCTTCACTACAGCCTGCAGGTGAGCTGAGGCAGGATTAATCGTACATTACTGTAAGAGCTGTACGTGTCTGGCATTGTCTTGGAATACAAATGAAGCCGTCACTTCATACTCTGGCAGTGATTTATCGGGAAACCTGAGGGGGAAAGTGAGCCTTTCAATTCTCTCAAGACGGATGATGATGTGGAGGAAAATTAACTCCCAGGTTTGTCGGTAAATAAGCGAAGGAACCGACGGCAGATGGGATAACAAATGAATCGCACCTTGGAGTTTATAGTCTGCACAGACTCGTGACCCGGGGGATCCAGACCCGACGGTTAGCCTGCGTTTGAACAGTTTATTACTGAGCCGTGAAGCTTTGTAGGAAAATGAAAAACAACATCGGAGCAGAAGGAAAAGGGCTGCACATAAAACAACATGCACAACTTTCAGATGAAGAACAAGAATCCAGAACATTCATCAGGTTAATTGGAATTAAATCTTGCAGGGTTTCATGAGCAGTGGTTTTGTTTTTGGACATTAGAGGACAGTTAGGGGTGCAACGGTCCACAAAATTCATAGTTAAATAAGTTTTGGTACAGAGGAAACAGCCATTAATTCATTTATTTCTCGAAAATATTAACATAATCGTCATAAATCTTATTGTAGGAGTCACATGCTGCACACTGGCAATGAGATAACACTCTCAGATGTTTGATATATAAGTGTGCGTTAAGATAAGTGCAATAAATTCAGAATTAAATAAGCCATTCAAGCCACCAGTGGAAATCCAGCTTTAAAAATGGCTTAAACCTTCAAAATAAAGTGGCCAAATACAATAATAACTCAAGCTGTGAGCAGCGTTGGACGGCTCCTCACTTCATGTTGGTCAGCGACTGAGACTGGACATCACTATATGGCTGTCATCAGGCCCGGACTTGGATCATTCATGTGAAGTTTAAGTCCGATCAGAGCATGTTCAGGCTAGTTAGGCAGCACTTCCTGTTTCATGGCGTGATGGCGAGCATCAGAATAGGGGTGTGACTGAGCTATCCTTATATGGTCATGTGGCTGTTAGGAGGGCGGGACTCTGATCACACCTGTGAAGTTTCAGGTCATTTTGAGCGTGTACAGGCTAGCTAGACAGCACTTCCTGTTTCTGTCATGGTGAAACACCACGGGCCACTATAGGCTGCCACGGCTACGCCCTCATACTTTAGCAGAACATTTTGATAGCTTCTGCTCACCAATGCCTGTACTACATGCTGGCCAAATTTGAGACCTCTCAGAGTTCCCCCCTAGAACGAGTTCACTCTAGAAAATGTGAAAATTTTTGCCAAAATCACCAAAAGTCTGACAGTAAACTCAAAATGGCGGACCTCCTGTTGCATTGTGGGTATGGATCCTTGAGACTTTTTTGTGCATCTTGTCGTGACACGTATGTGTGCCGAATTTCGTGGCTCTAGGTGAAACATACTTCGGGGGCCCAATTTTTAAAGTTTCCTAGGGGGCGCTGTTGAGCCATTTTGCCATTCACATGTGACTGTCCTGATGTGTTTTCCAATTTATACGTGTTTTTGAGGAGTTTAAGGACCTCAAAATCGTGTGTGATGATTCAAGATGAATACTGAAAATACTTTTATATGATTAAATACACTTATGTGATGCTTTTGTGTGATTTCAGATGGTTTTTTGCAGCAGAAAATGTTCAATTGTTGTGTTTTCATGCATGAATAATATGTATAATCAATGGAAACCTGTCAAAATACAGTTTTTATCGTAATATATTGAGTTTTTAATGAAATCTATATATTCATGTATAGAAAATGCACTTGTTACACACGCTAATCATTCTTGTGGAAAATTAAGGTTTGAATATATATTTTAAATAAGGAAAACTTTAATTTATAATGTATTTAATGTACTTTTTATGCTCCAGCTGCTGAAAAATTACTGCTTTGTTCCACCATGCACGTTTATGTGATGTAAAAGTTTGGATATTATCATCTTAAAGTGAAGGAGGAATGTGTTCACTTCAATAAAACAGCTTCAAAATAGGATTTAAATGAAAGATGCAGCCATCAGATACGAGCCTTTATTACTAAAACACAGCCGTGTAATTATCTGAGCTCAGGTCTGTCTCATGCTATCATCACAGAAGTGACGTTTGCACATGCAGAATGTATAAGTTCATACGTGAGCTCCAGTAATGAGCCCGATGAGACGCTGGGAGGGGAGCAGCTCGGAGAATATTCAGAACACACGAGCTTAACGCTGCTTTGAAGCTCTGAGAGGAATTAACTATGGATGAGCTGTAGCTGCGGTTATGTACAGTAAACCTGGTTATCATTCAGAGGCGGTGAGTGAAACCTCTTCTGACGATAAACCTGGAGGATTCAGCTTCTCAGACGCGGCAAAGCAGAACTGTCCTCACAGTATGTTAGTTTAAATCATCCTTCATGCTCCATGATCTATGTGGAAAATAACTACTTAGTTTGAACAAGACGTCCCAATTTACAGCTTTGTGACAAGAAATAAGCAGCAGGAGATTTCAGCAAGATGAAATAAGGCTGACCTTAAGGCCAAGTACGGTGTAGTTCCAAGTAGCCTAGAGTAGCTAAGTTAGCTAACCAACAGTATGCTAGCTTAGCTGCTTTACAGACGTAATGTTAGGGCTGGTCCCCAATATAGGAATATCTGAATATTAATAGTTCTGTGCGCCGCTGCCGAGGCTCTGGAATATCGCTGTGGTTGTAGTACGAGGACCTAAAAACTCAAAAGTCTTTCCAACAGCACAGTGTTTCAACTTTGGGTGGATAAAAATAAAGCTAGAAAAGCCCTCAGAGAGCTCATACCTCCACCAAGGAGCTTCAGTCCACCCCCAACACAATCTACCAGTTCACATATTTTGTATGGAACGTTACAGATACAAATGTAATTACATACAGTTCAAATGTCCTACCAACAATGTGGCCTTCACCCCATCCGACCTAATGAACAGGCGCGGCCTCTAGCGCGGCAGCTCCTAACAGCCTCCCAGCTTCTTAGACAACCGGAGATAAGAATGCCGGCCCAGCCGTGCGTATGTCGCTCAGGAAGGAAAGAGAACTCCGTCACTGTCGCTGTCTGTCGCGTGGAGACCCAAAATGTCATGTGGTCAGAGGGGGTTACCCCAAAAACAAGAGTGCCCTCTGGTGGCTTTTAGAGTGAACTGCATTTAATTGTCCACCTGGTTACACTTACATTAAATTAAATTACAGAAATAAATATAATAGATAAGAATCCATCGTCAAGGAAGGCAAACTTGCCGCTAACTGATTAATATTTCAGCTCTTTCAGCCCAAATTTCCCAAAAATTCAAATCATAAACAACTGTAGTTGCAGTTGATGTCTGCAGTGATTCTGGTGACACTACAGTACAGTAGAGTGAAGTTACTGAATATTTGTGTCGTGTTTCTCTTCGCTGTTGCAGCGGTTTTGTAATTTGCAGACGGTCCCTGGACACTCGTCTCCCAGCCGGCTGCTCATAGACACCAGTGTTATTTCTGCAGCTTGAAAGACAGCTACTGTTGATAAAGCTGGGCTTGTAGCACATTGTCTACCTGACAACGATGGAAAGAGTCATCGATTATGATTTGACAACGTATCACTAATGAGTTATTGATGCTGGAAGTCTGAATCTGTGAACATCTTTCCAACTTTAACGAACTCTCAGTCGGTAGTGTGCAGCGGTGGCAGAGCTCCTTCTGGTCTGGAGGGTTGGTTTCACTTTGGACCTCACCGGAAAATTAAGTCGTTATAATGAGAAAACAGAGCGAAAAAATGAAGTTGGACCATGGCCGCTTAGGGCTTCCGTAGATCATCGAATCGAAGTGTTAAGACGAAAAACAAACAAACAAACAGGAAACATTTGCATGTAAACATGAGGACTGTGGCACTTTATGGTGAACTAGAATTAATCCCTTTTTTCTGGAATGAATTTAGTGAAATGAACCTTCAAAGAATAGAAATAACATCATATCATGGCTGAACCTTTGATTTAAAGCCCTGCTGATGATGGACAGAATGAGACTGTGGATAGAATCAGCTGATGTGACTTCTCCTCCTTCAACAAACTTCATGTCAACTCTAAAGAACCTTCACAGATCAGCAGCTGTAGCGTGCACGGACTGTAATATTAACGCCTCAAAGCAAAACGTGGAAAATTTTCCCCTTATTCACAAAAAATGGATGAGATCTGTTTGTATCATGTCAGCGGATTAGGATTTTGCAGTGAAAGGCTTTTATTTTGGAGGTTTCCTGTGAACTCTCTGGAGGGATGATGTATCTCATCCGGCCTGGGAACGCCTCGGGATCGACCAGGAGGAGCTAGAAATCACTGCTGGAGCGACCGGCTTTACCTGCCGCCACCACGAATGACTCTGAAATGAAAGGATGGGTGAATGTCAGTGTGATGCATTTTGAATTATTTTCCAGATTGGTTTCATTTTTTATTAATCAGTCCAATTTCTTTGGCTTATTTGACCAGAAACCAAACAGAGTCCGCTCAGGTCTGCAGTCATAGGTGGAAATACACCAGGGAGGGAGCTGGCTTCACTCTAAACCTGCAAACTCTCACTTTTTATCCACCTTTTGACAGATTTTATTGTAAACTTAACCGTTTGTGCTTCGAGTCGGCAGTGTGGTTTGATTAACGGAGACTGAATCATGTTTTTAACACGGCTACAGGACACTGGGACTTCATGTGTGCAGAAATAAATGAGTGTTTCTGCAGAGGAGTCGGCTTCCTGCGTCCTGCATGTCGGGCTGTCGCATGTTTTAGCGTTTGAATCTGTGCTTTTCAGGCCTCGTGTTCTCTGAGAGCTAATTAAAGCAGAGCGACGACTTCTGGTGACAGCGACACACACACACACACACATGCAAACACACACACACACACACACACACACTCGCAGCCTGTGGTCCTGAGTATAATGAGTTCTTATTGTGGGTGTGAGGCGGCTAAACACCAACTGCAGCGAAGCTCTCCGGGCTGAAAGCAGATCAGCGCTCCATTTGGGTCACGACGCCGTGTGTCTTTCCACATGTATGTACAAAGAAAAAGAAACAGCAACAGGGAGTTTAAAAGCTTCCCGTGCTGTTGTTTGTGCTGGACGGCAGATATGGGTTTCTAATAGGGGAGCAGGCGTCGTGAGAAGGGAGGCGATGAGCCGCCATCAGACGGAGAACGAAGTAATACAAATGCTAATGCCTCCTCATCTGCTCCTCTTCCTCACGTTAAATTAAACCTCAATCATCCCAAAGGAGCAAACAGGAAGTGAAGCAGCAGCTCGGAGATACACCGCCGTTCTTTTACGTCACCTAAAACCAGCATTTATTCCTCGTCCTTCACGTTTATCTCCAGGTATTTATCTCAGATCTCACCTTTCTCTTTGACGTTCTTCTTCACCTCCTCCCTCGTTAGTCCAGTTCTTTCCTTCCTGTCTACAGCTTCATCTCTTCGCCTGTATTTTCCTCAGGTGTATTTCACACCTGGCCGCCTCTGGTGACCTGATCTGAGGTGAACAGTGTTAAATACAGGTGTGAAAGCAGAGGAAGCACCGAGATCATTGACTCCATTTAGAGCCGCAGCAACTAGTCTGCATAATTTTCATGTCAAGAAACCTTTTTCTTCAGTATCAATATGTATTTTTGGATGGTTATTGTATTTAATGAGCTGGTAAATATCCTCTGTACTCTGGGTAATATTTAGGAACATGGTATCGGATCAATCGGAGCTGGAGAGAGTCCAGGTGAGTCCTCAGGTGTGGAACGTGGTGGCAAAGCAAACAGGAGTCAGCTGAGGTCGATGTAAGAGCAGGAAAACATGCAACGGGGCCCGAGCAAGACGAACTGTGCAGCTAAATCTGGCAAAGAGTCGAGGTCCCGCTCTTAACCATCCATAACTTTAAGCGTTAGTACAATTTAAATGGACGAGCTGCATAAAAAGTCACAGGAAAACACCCAAAACTACCACAAACACCACGATAAACCTTAAAGGACGTCACCGCAAAATCCAACAGGGAAACCTCTGCAACAAAAATAACTTCAAAATCAAAAAAGTAAAAATTAATATACAATAAATGGCAACCAGCTCTTTGCCTGTGAAGTGAACGAAATTAAAATTAATCTCAGTAATCAAAAGGTGAAAATATTATGGAGATGCTTCTGGACCCTTCAAAAAAACACAACCAACAAACAACAAATTAAAGCTGTGAGCATCGTTGGGTGGGTCCTCACATCCTTGGTGGTCAGCAACTGAGACTGGACATCACCATGTGGATGTCATCAGGCCCGGACTTGGATCATGCATGCGAAGTTTGAGGCCTATCGGAGCATGTCCAGGCTAGTTAGACATCACTTCCTGTTTCATGGCGTGATGGCGAGCATCAGAACAGGCCTGTGACTGAGCTATCCTTATATGGTCGTGTGACTGTGGTGTAGGCTAGTTACACAGCACTTCCTGGTCCATGGTCATGTGGCTGTTATGAGGCCTGGACTCTGATCACACCTGTGACGTTTCAGGTCATTTCGAGCATGTACAGGCTAGTTAGACAGCACTTCCTGTTTCTTCAATGGCGAAACAACAAAACGCCGCGGGCTGCCATACTTTAGCAGAACATTTTAATAGCTTCTGCTCACCAATACCTGTAGAATATGCTGGCCAAATTTGAGATCTGTCAGAGTTTCCCCCTAGGACGAGGTTGCTCTGGAAAATTTGGAATTTTCGCCAAAATCGCCAAACATCTGAGATTAAATTCAAAATGGCGGACTTCCTGTTGCATTGTGGGTATGGGTTCTAGAGGCTTTTTTGTGCGTCTTGTCGTGATGCATACTTGTACCGAATTTCGTGGCTCCAGGTGAAACGTACTTCGGGGGCCCAATTTTTTAAACTCTCTAGGGGGCGCTGTTGAGCCATTTTGCCATTCACATGTGTAATTCCCCCAAAGTATAATAGCGGTACATCGTCCTGATGTGTGTGCCAATTTATATGTGTTTATGATTAGTTTTAGGGCCTCAAAATTTTGCTCAATGACTTGGTAAAATAATACTAGTTTGAGAAATAACAGCAGGGTCCGTTAGAGCTCAGACCCAGCTTTTATTAGCGATCCACACAAGTTCCATTAAAAAGGATCGTTGTATTCTCTTACTACTGTTCTGTAGGGCGTTAATTAATAATCTAAATTACCCAGTTAATTTATTTAGAGTGTGTAATATTGCAGGATTCTCATAATAGTTGGAAAAATGTGCATAATTAAAAGCAGTGCAGAGCGTTCACCTTAATGTTTGTTTTAATCAGGTTAATTTGCATTTTAAACAACACTGTAGGGTTTGAACAACTTACCTGACAAGTTTAAATACTTAGATTTAAACCTGATGCATAATAAAGGTGACTTCACTTTATAAATATGTTGCCGTTAGTTTCTAACTTCCACAGAAAAGATGACTCCTCCCATCGATGGTCTTCCTCCTGAGTTATTTCTTAACTTGTCGAACACGAAGATTCTTTCCTCTCTGGGTTTTGAAGGAGAGCCGCCGCTCTGGAAGTTAATTGAAGCCGCCTGTCGCTGATTTCATTACGGAGTTATAGAGCGTCACGGTCTGAATGCAGCCTGAAAAAAAACTTCATTAGGATTGGTCTCAGTGCGAGACTTTTACTGCCACATGTCATTTCAGGGAAATTCATTAGTATTGGTTCCAATGGAGAGTTTTAGCACCTCAAGGTCTGAATGCTTTTTCAGGGGAATTTCTATTCAAGATTTAAAATCCAAAAACACCGGACACCTCTTCACCGCAGGAACACCTGAGGGTCAACACATGAACCCTCTTTATCTCACATTAACACCATTTAGCAGTGAGATGTTGGGTTAAAACAAAGAAACAATCCTACATCTGGTTGATTCCATGTTACACTGACTTTAAGAATCAGTCTTTACATCATGTTGAGTTCTACAGGTTGGTTTTTATGGTGTCTGCACAAGAGATGTCCTCACTAGAGACCATAAAACACACTTCAAGTACATTAAAGGCATTTAAAATTAATGGGTAAATGTAGTATTAGAGGGTAAATGTAGTGTTAGAGGGTAAATGTAGTATTAGAGGGTAAATGTAGTATTAGAGGGTAAATGTAGTACTAGAGGGTAAATGTAGTACTAGAGGGTAAATGTAGTGTTAGAGGGTAAATGTAGTACTAGAGGGTAAATGTAGTGTTAGAGGGTACATGTAGTACTAGAGGGTAAATGTAGTACTAGAGGGTAAATGTAGTACTAGAGGGTAAATGTAGTACTAGAGGGTAAATGTAGTACTAGAGGGTAAATGTAGTACTAGAGGGTAAATGTAGTACTAGAGGGTAAATGTAGTACTAGAGGGTAAATGTAGTATTAGAGGGTAAATGTAGTACTAGAGGGTAAATGTAGTACTAGAGGGTAAATGTAGTATTAGAGGGTAAATGTAGTACTAGAGGGTAAATGTAGTACTAGAGGGTAAATGTAGTACTAGAGGGTAAATGTAGTACTAGAGGGTAAATGTAGTACTAGAGGGTAAATGTAGTACTAGAGGGTAAATGTAGTACTAGAGGGTAAATGAATGGAGTTTAGCCAGCAGCGGGCACCATGACAAAGACGTCAGTGGTGGTTAATGACATCTAATCCAGAGCTAATATAATTTAGACAAATTGGGATCCACTAAGAGACAGTTGTTGTATCACAGTCATAAATGGAACAGACTTAAAGTTTGTGGGAGTTTAGCCAGCAACAGGCACCATGACAAAGACTTCTGTCACACTTAATGACCTCCGACCAGAACTCATGTGTTTAAGTCAAGCTGGGATCAACTCCCATAGTGTTTCTATACCTCAATAATGCATATTATAGTGGATATAAATACGACTTTCTGTATCTCTGTTATTGTTTAGGACTGACTTCCAACATGTATGACTGATTTACTCCGAAATTACAACTATTGCATCATGTAAAGTCGTTTTTCTTCAGGAAACGATGGTGTAAAGTTGCAGCGAAGCCATTTTGATATAAAAAGAGATTATTTTCATTGATAAAACTTCTAAATATGCAACTTGAATACACAGAAACTGTTTTTAGTAGTTAAATTAGCACCTGCAAAACACATAACATACCCATATCAGCCTCTTGATGGGTGGTTCGTGCTAATTAGCTAACGCTACCATGCTAACGTGCTAAACTCAGACGCTGAAACAGTCACTTCTTTGTTTGGATTTGATTTTGTCATCTCCTCATTGCTGTGTTCGCTGTTGTGTGTTTTCCTTTAGTTCACTACAAACTTCTGTAGCCTCAGTTTTGACCTTGGCTGTGTTTTGTCTGCGTGAGTCAGCGCTTTCATAAAAAACAATATTTACATGCTGATGACAACATTTCAGAGCTTCACCTCCAGA
Source organism: Dascyllus trimaculatus (assembly GCA_024666655.1). Lineage (NCBI taxonomy): Eukaryota > Metazoa > Chordata > Actinopteri > Pomacentridae > Dascyllus > Dascyllus trimaculatus. The sequence continues at coordinate 786,152 of CM045464.1, read as the reverse complement.
CCTCTTAGATCAGCTGCTGTTCAGGTTTCTCACCATCCAGGCTGCTGGAGATCACGACTTTACAGCTGCAGCTTCATATTTTCAATAAAAATCTGAAGACCGACCTGTTTTCAATCTAATACGATCCTAATATTTTAGTATTTTATTTATCTCTTGTTTTTCAGTCCTTCATATTTGTTGATTTTTCATGTTGTTTCCTGTTTTCTGTTTTGTTTTTGCACATATTTTTCCTGTTTCCTGTCTTTTAAAATGAGCAGAGGTTTGATCAACTCAGGCTGTTTGAAAACCTAAAATAAACCTGGTTTAATTTGAATGTCTCTGATGTTTTTCACCTAATTCAGAGCCAAATGTTTGCAAATCACTTTTACAGCCAGTTAAATATCAGACTCCTCGTTCTGATTCTGACTCTTCAAGTAAAGTAAAGTCAAATAAAGATGCATGTTGAGCTTGTAAATCTGGTTAGTTGATGATCAGATGAGTCTTTGTTGACTGTTGGTTGCAGATTCGCTTTGAGGAGGCGTCACTCAGACTACAGGCAGCATTGTGGGAGTTTAGCTATCAGCGGGCACCATGACAAAGACTTCCATGGAGGTTAATGACCCTGAGTGTGCTGCTTCAGCCATTTTGCTATTTGTTCGTCTAATATTTGTAATTTTGTATCTCGTTTTTTCTAATTTTTGTCTTTTTTTTGTCATATTGTGTCTGACTTTAGCTAGCAAGGGGCACCATGACAAAGACTTTTGTGGAGCCTAATTACTCTGCGTGTCTTTCTTTAGAGATTTTGCTTCTTGTTCATCTCATATTTGTGACTTTGTACCTAATTTGTTTAATTTTCTGTCATTTTTCATCATATTTTTGTCATATTGTGGGGGTTTGGCTAGCAACGGGCACCATGACAAAGACTTCTGTGGAGGTTAATGACCCTGGGTGTCTTGCTTTAGCCAGTTTGCTTCTTGTTCATCTCATTTTTGTAATTATTGTGTAGCTTGTCAGTTTTTAAAAAAAATAATTTTTAATGTTTTTTGTCATATTGTGGGGGTTTGGCTAGCAAGGGGCACCATGACAAAGACTTCTGTGGTGGTTAATGACCCTGAGTGTCTTGCTTTAACCATTTTGCCTCTCATTCATCTTATTTCTGTAATTCTGTGCCTCATTTGTCTAATTTTTATTTATTTTTCATCTTATTTTTGTCATATCGTGGGGGTTTAGCTAGCAGCGGGCACCATGACAAAGACTTTTGTGGAGCTTAATTACCCTGCGTGTCTTTCTTTAGAGATTTTGCTTCTTGTTCATCTCATATTTGTAATTTTGTCTCGTTTATCTAATTTTTGTCATTCTTAATCTTATTTTTGTCATATTGTGGGATTTTAGCTAGCAAGGGGCACCATGACAAAGACTTCTGTGGAGGTTAATGACCATGAGAGTCTCACTTCAGCCATTTTGCCTCTCGTTCATCTCATTTCTGTAATTCTGTGCCTCATTTGACTACTTTTTTGTTATTTTTCATCTTATTTTTGTAATATTGTATCTGAGTTTAGCCAGCAACGGGCACCATGACAAAGACTTGTGTGGTGGTTAATAACCTCTGAAGTATTTTTCAGCCAGTTCCAAACTGTATTTTTAAACAATTCCAAGCTGCCGATTCAGGAAAATGCTCCATCTGCTTACTTGAATTTTATTGTTTTAACTGATTGGTTTCAGCTTTTTTGAGCTCAAGCAGAAACATCAGGTTGACTTTAAAGCTTTGACGTCCTTTAATTGTGAAGTGGCTTCAGTTTGGGACTCAGCAGATGTTTAATGTTAGATAAATGGACTGGATCAGGGGTACATAGAAAACCAAGAACCCTCATTGGTCCAAGACGTTCTTCAATTTCTTAATTTTAAATTCTAAAACACTCGGAGCTGAAAACGTCTGTGGTTTTCCTTGAGCCGGCCCTGAACCTTTTTACATCTCCGCGTAATTAGATTCTGGTCGGCAGAGTGTTCTGGAGTTTACTGGAGGAGGCCGACTGTCAGGATGTTGATGGACGACGTGGTTTTTATTTTACCCTCCGTTTACTGTAACTTCCAGTCGCTGTTACCGTCCCGGCTTCAAAGATTTGTGGGAAGAGGTTTTAATTTGAGGAAAACAAGCTAAAGGGAGTTGTCTAAGTGGATGCTGTGCTGCAAGATTGAATATTCTGCCAGAAAAAATGCATTATTTTCAATATATGTCGGTATTTTCCTCAATAAATGACCTTCAAAACAAACAGTTTAGCTAGAAAACATCATTTCTAGGAGACGCAGTGAAGCTTAAAGGCTGCTGTGGTTAAAATCAGTTGGTGTTACTGGATATCTGAATAAAAATTAACTCGGCTGAAGCGTTTTTGACGTTATTTGTAGCGTTAAATCCGTTTCCCCGCCATCAGAAGAACTCCAGCAGTAATTATTATTAACACGTCTCCACCAGCAGCGTCTGCAGGAGTCGTCTCATGAGCGTTTTAAATTCACCAGAGATTAGCTCAAGTGTCTGCACATGGTTGGTGTGTGTGTAGGTGTGTGTGTGTTGGTGTGTGTGTGTTGGTGTGTGTCGGTGTGTGTGTCGGTGTGTGTCGGTGTGTGTTGGTGTGTGAAGGCCTGGTGGGAGATCCTAAGTGTCCTTCTGAGACACAGATGCTCAAACAGATTATTGTCCTTATGCGCCGCCATACGAGCCCCAACAAACACACATGGACCAAAACGCACACAGCAAACGCACACAAACACACGACCTCCCACAGTCCGAAGATCACCGACAGAAATAAAACAAGACAAATAAATAAGGATGTTTAAGACATTTAAGCACACTGACATTTTACAGATTTTTCCTGTTTTGTTAAATCACAAAAAAATTAATTAGAACAGATCAAAACCCAATTTTACCCATTAAATAAACAAAAATATCATTATTTTACAGATGCTGGCCGTCCTTTGGAAGAAAGATTATGTGTGTATAGGATCTGAAAATGGTGAAGAATTATTTTTTCATTTATTTTTACCTGTTTTGCGAAACCACAGATCAGAGAATATAAAGTATTAATTTACATGTTGGTGCATTTTTGTAAATGGTAAATCATCCTTTTACAGTTTATAAATCAGCTGAAACCGTCATTAGTCCACAGATATTTGCATTTAATTAAAAGAAATATTATGTATAGTGAGTATTTTCAAATGGGAAATCATTTTTGAGAGCTTTTTGTTAAATAACAGATGATATTTAATTTTAAAAAGGCACTAATTTACAAATTAAACTAAAACAGGCCCAAACTGTAACGTCCAAACGTCTCCACTATAAATCTGTATTTTTATGAATAATGACTCTTTGTTTTACAGTGTTTAACCATAAAATCACATATTTTAGCTGCATTTAATTCAGCAAAAATATCATAATTTTACATTTTGTTTGCTGTCTTTAAAAAGGTCTATTAATTTCCAGACTTTTCCTGTTTTGTTAAATTACAGATATGATATCGAATAAAATTACAGAATAAAAGGCATTAATTTACATGTTAATGTGTGTATATATAATAAAAATATCTGTATTTTAATATGTGACTCTAAAATTATAAATTTTTTCATTTTGTACTAAAACACACCAAAAAGATGCAGAAAATAAAATAATTAAAATGTTAAATGATGATATGGCTATTTTATATATTCTTTCTTTGTTAAATTAAAGATAATGCTACAGAAAAAAATTATATAACTACTAATAAAATTACAGAAAAATTATTAATATACGTTTTGACCCTAAAATTTTAATTAAATTAAATTAAAAACAGTACATTATGTATTTTTTACCAATAATAATTTGTCCTTTTACAGTGTGTTACAATTAAATTTAAATCTGCTAAAATATCGTTAATTTACAGACATATTCTGGTGGTTTTTTTTACCTGTTTTTATTTTTATTTTTAATGCACCCATGCTGCCAGATTATTGCCGTTTTTTTCATAGATTTTTTATGCATTTATTTTTTACAGTGCAGATAAAAGGTTAGAAGTGAAAATGGATTAAAGGGGCAAAAAGAGGAGCAAAAAGAAAGATAATAAGAAAAAGGTGGACGGGGGAAGATGAGCCGATGAATGGAGAGGAAAATGAAGGAGATAATGGACGGTAATGGAGGAGAAAACTCGACAGAAGGTCGACGTTTGATGAGAAGAATTTAAAAGAGGCGAGAAGAAAAGGACGAAGAGGGAAAAGAGAGAAGAGGAGGAGAGGGAAGCAAATTTCATATCGGCTTCTGACCTCGTCTCAGCCGTAAATGAGATGTTAGATTAAAGACCAGAGCAGGAGAGGAGGTTCAGGTCTGAGGAGGAGGATGGAGGGTAATCAGGGAGCAGGAGGACGTTCAGATGTGAGTAAAACCACAGGATCTGGAACAGAGACGCCGAGGAGAAGATAAATTAGAGCAGAAAGAGACGTTTCAGCCTAATCTAAACAGCTCTTCCAGTCCCTCCCTGTAACTGATGCATGAGGCAGATATTCGGCCTGTTTAATGAACGCTTAATGAAATGTCAGGAGAGGCATGTTTGTGTCGACGCAAGCAGGGAATGAAATGGAGGAAGGCTTCTGTTTGCAGACGCGCTGAGGCTCCATGTTAAGGCCGGATAATTGGATAATTCTGCAGAAGCTGCAGCAGCTTGATCATGAATGTGTTTCCAAATCAGAGACTTGATGAGTCTGAAGAGGTTTGAACGCATCAAGTAGCTGCAACATGGAGGAGAGCATGAATCATTAATCCATAAGGTCTAGATGTTGGTGTTCATAGGGTCTAGATGTTGGTGTTCATAGGGTCTAGATGTTGGTGTTCATAGGGTCTAGATGTTGGTGTTCATAGGGGTCTAGATGTTGGTGTTCATAGGGTCTAGATGTTGGTGTTCATAGGGTCTAGATGTTGGTGTTCATAGGGTCTAGATGTTGGTGTTCATAGGGTCTAGATGTTGGTGTTCATAGGGGTCTAGATGTTGGTGTTCATAGGGTCTAGATGTTGGTGTTCATAGGGTCTAGATGTTGGTGTTCTTAGGGGTCTAGATGTTGGTGTTCATAGGGGTCTAGATGTTGGTGTTCATAGGGGTCTAGATGTTGGTGTTCATAGGGTCTAGATGTTGGTGTCCATAGGGTCTAGATGTTGGTGTTCATAGGGTCTAGATGTTGGTGTCCATAGGGTCTAGATGTTGGTGTTCATAGGGGTCTAGATGTTGGTGTTCATAGGGGTCTAGATGTTGGTGTTCATAGGGGTCTAGATGTTGGTGTTCATAGGGGTCTAGATGTTGGTGTTCATAAGGGTCTAGATGTTGGTGTTCATAGGGGTCTAGATGTTGGTGTTCATAGGGGTCTAGATGTTGGTGTTTATAGGGTATAGATGTTGGTGTTCATAGGGGGTCTAGATGTTGGTGTTCATAGGGTCTAGATGTTGGTGTTCATAGGGTCTAGATGTTGGTGTTCATAGGGTCTAGATGTTGGTGTTCATAGGGGGGTAGATGTTGGTGTTCATAGGGTCTAGATGTTGGTGTTCATAGGGGTCTAGATGTTGGTGTTCATAGGGTCTAGATGTTGGTGTACATAGGGGTCTAGATGTTGGTGTTTATAGGGGTCTAGATGTTGGTGTTCATAGGGTCTAGATGTTGGTGTTTATAGGGTCTAGATGTTGGTGTTCATAGGGTCTAGATGTTGGTGTTCATAGGGGTCTAGATGTTGGTGTTCATAGGGTCTAGATATTGGTGTTCATAGGGTCTAGATGTTGGTACAAATAGGGGTCTAGATGTTGGTGTTCATAGGGTCTAGATATTGGTGTTCATAGGGTCTAGATGTTGGTGTTCATAGGGGTCTAGATGTTGGTGTTCATAGGGTCTAGATGTTGGTGTTCATAGGGGTCTAGATGTTGGTGTTCATAGGGGTCTAGATGTTGGTGTTCATAAGGTCTAGATGTTGGTGTCCATAGAGGTCTTGATGTTGGTGTTCATAGGGGTCTAGATGTTGGTGTTCATAGGGGTCTAGATGTTGGTGTTTATAGTGGTCTAGATGTTGGTGTTTATAGGGGTCTAGATGTTGGTGTTCATAGGGGTCTAGATGTTGGTGTTCATAGAGGTCTTGATGTTGGTGTTCATAGGGGTCTAGATGTTGGTGTCCATAGGGTCTAGATGTTGGTGTTCATAGGGGTCTAGATGTTGGTGTTCATAGGGGTCTAGATGTTGGTGTTCATAGGGTCTAAATGTTGGTGTTCATAGGGTCTAAATGTTGGTGTTCATAGGGGTCTAGATGTTGGTGTTCATAGGGGTCTAGATGTTGGTGTTCATAGGGTCTAGATGTTGGTGTTCATAGGGGTCTAGATGTTGGTGTTCATAGGGTCTAGATGTTAGTGTTCATAGGGTCTAGATGTTGGTGTTCATAGGGTCTAGATGTTGGTGTTCATAGGGGTCTAGATGTTGGTGTTCATAGGGGTCTAGATGTTGGTGTTCATAGGGGTCTAGATGTTGGTGTTCATAGGGGTCTAGATGTTGGTGTTCATAGGGGTCTAGATGTTGGTGTTCATAGGGGTCTAGATGTTGGTGTCCATAGAGGTCTAGATGTTGGTGTCCATAGGTGTCTAGATGTTGGTGTCCATAGGGGTCTAGATGTTGGTGTTCATAGGGTCTAGATGTTGGTGTTCATAGGGTCTAGATGTTGGTGTCCATAGAGGTCTAGATGTTGGTGTCCATAGGTGTCTAGATGTTGGTGTCCATAGGGGTCTAGATGTTGGTGTCCATAGGGGTCTAGATGTTGGTGTCCATAGGGGTCTAGATGTTAGTGTTCATAGGGTCTAGATGTCTGTTTTAGAGTTTCTGCTTCCACTGGTTTGGTCTCATTCATCCTGTTTCCAGCAGCTTTCGGTTCTTTTTTGCTGTTTTTCCCCACAACTTTTGCAGAAACCCGGAGCAGATCTGAAAGGAGCGAATGTTGGACTTTATCAGACAAGCAGAAGCACAACAAATGATGCTGCTCCTCTTTCTAAAAACTCACCACTGACTGCTGTGTATCTGTCAGACACTGATTAATGCAGCGCTAAGCTCGCGCCGCTGTGCTGTGGAGGCATTATCGCAGCTGTGCGTGTTAGTATGTGAGAGCAGGAGTCGTATAGAAACCCGTGTGAACTTTCAGAACTACTCGTGTGTGTGTGTGTGTGTGTGTGTGTGTGTGTGTGTGTGTGTGTGTGCGCTGCAGACACACTGTGGGTAAAACAGATGACTTGTCACGTCTGTCTCCCAGGAAGTGCATCTTCATTAGTAACCAATCAAAATCCAATTACAGCCGGTATCTTGGCATATTAGGGCCCTGGCATTAAAATGATATGCCGCGCGGATATATTTCCAATCACTGCAGACTTTAATTACCGTCCTGTAGCACACGGACCACTCTTTAAGGACACGGTGGGGGCGGGGGAAGGGGAAGGGGAGCGTAAAATGAGAAACCCCAGCAGAGGGAGGGTCTTCAGGAGGGATGGGGAGGTGAGGAAGCTTCTGCTGACATCTTCTCCTGGAGATGGTCGAGGAACACCCACAGCTCTGCAGGTCGCCTCGTTAGCCCAGTCAGTCGGTTAAACAGCGAGTCGAACTGGCAAAGAGTCGCTCAGCTGCCTTTCAGATGAGGTTTAAACGTCACGGCTGAGAACAAACCGGTCGCTTTGGAACACGTGAGCACCGACAGGTTGGAATCGGAGCGTCTGGCAGCCGACTGGTCACCTAATAAGAACATACATGAGTAATTATCCTCCTTTGTCGGTCTGTCAGTGCATCAGCTCAGATAAGCTGCAGCCAATGACGAGGCCACAAAATCAGACAGTCGCACAACCAGGAAACCTGCTTTCAATCAACGCTATGAGCTGATTTATCATGCTTTATATGCAACTATGAGCCCAAAGGCATGTTTTCTCAGTAAGATTCCATCATTCTGCATGTTAGAAAATGTAAAAAACCACAGAAAACATCACTTTTTAACATTTCAGTGGTTCTAATCATGCATGATGTGCAACTGCATCGGAGAGAAATAACTAAATCTAAGCTTAGAATCTTAATAGTTCATCAAAATCACTTTATTCTGCGTGTCTGTTTGAAAATTCTTTAAAAATAAAGTGTGTGGGCCCCTTCCTCTTCCAACATGACTGTGCACCAGAGCACAAAGCAAGGTCCATACAGACATGGATGACAGAGTCTGGTGTGGAGGAACTGGACTGGCCTGCTCAGAGTCCTGACCTGAACCTGATAGAACACCTTTGGGATGAATTAGAGCGGAGACTGAGAGCCAGGCCTTCTGGACCAACATCAGTGTGTGACCTCACGAGCGCACTTCCATCAGCTCGTCTTCATCACTTCAGCACGGGGACGTTTCATCACAAGAGCTTGTGGAACTTTTATTTCCACTGCAGCATCCAAACGTTTTCCTTCCACTCAGCATGCAGGAGCTTCATCTGCATGTGGATCATTCTTGCTGGATGTGACGTCTCTTCGTGCAACTCTCAGAAGGTGATTTCTGAACTCCAGTGACTCTGCAGATGCGTCTTCATGATGCACAACTCTCGATTTCACATTCGCAGCTACAAACAATTCACCGGGATCCAACGATGCAGACGTCAGTGGCCGAGATGGATCCGGATCTCCTGCATCGCGTTGATCAGTTGTTTGTAGCACGAGGGGGAAGCTGCTCTCGTAGCTGTTCAACCCTGTAAATCCTGGCCTGAAGGCAGAGAGCGAACCCAGCGCTCCGGCATTCATCCAGACTGAACCGGAGAATAGCAGCGAAGATAAAATATCACAAGCCGCAAATGTCCGTTAATAACCGTGGATGTGTTTAAGGTTCATTCCAACAGTGATTAATGAGCGAAAAACCACTTCTCAGAGCGTCGTTTGGCATCATGTGTTTAAAATCACCGACTAGTCGCTTGTTAGCAACAAGGAACCAGCAGAACTCTGAAGTCTGAGCAGCTTCTGGGAGTTTTAAGGTCTTTTTAACTCGCTGTGGTTCGTTTTTCATTAAAGTCCTGCAGCTCTGTGGAAACAGAACAACCACGAAGGAGGAGAGAGGATGAAGGAATGTCTGTGCAGTTAGAATGACAAAAAACAGACAAAACAACAAAAAGCAAAAAAAACAAAGTTGGATTTCTTTATTTATGTAACGAACATTGCAAAAACATGCAGCCTAGAAATGTCCAATATGATTGCAAGTGTACAGGATACTAGAGAAGACTAGATCTGTCTAAAACAACAAACACTTTGACCCAGGTATCCCTTTTCCCCTGAGCTGGTTCCAGGTCTAGTCTAGACCCAGAGCCTGACTTAGAACCAACTAAGAACCAGAACTAGACCTGGTTCTTCTTGGTGGAAAAGTGGTGAGAATGTGACCAAAAGGAACCAAACTTGTCCAAAGTTAGTCAAAAATTCTCCCCAGTCGCAACAAAATTAGCAGAAATTCTCATTTCTGTGAAAAATGAACCCACAATCTAAATTCTGAGCGTTTCCTCGTGGCGTTGTTTTGTTTCCTGCTTCATTTTTCTTCACTGTGGCTCATTTTTCATTGTGATATGAAGCCATGCATCTCTACAGTGATAATTAAAACAACAGAAATCAGAAAAGAGTTGAATTTCTTTCTTTATTTTACAAAAAACACAAAATCCTGGAATCAGATTTGCCTGAAATAAGAAAACATAGACTCTGAATGAATCCAAAATGAGTTAAAAACGGCCGCGAATAACAAAAACAGCTTTGTATTTCTGTGAGGAATGACAGATATTGATTATTGATTTCATCTCATTCTTTAAGAAACCTGGAATCTTCTTTTCTTGTTTGTTTTGTTTTTGTTTGCTTGTTTTTATTTGTTATTTTATAAATATTTAAAATGTTAACAACGGCGGCCTCCCAGCAGAACAGCATGTCATGGACGAGTAGTTCAAGGACCGTCGGAAACTTGAGAATCCAGTGATTCTTTGTAGTTTAACAGTCCCTGGTGTTGATAATTTGGTGTCATTTTGGGATTTATTGTGATCCTTGGAGCTGAAAATTATTCCAAAGAACAGCAAAATAAGACTTTTTGCTTCTGTTAAGAATGACAGAAATTAAAAAAAAGAAGAAAAAAATCTTTATTTTTTTTTAACAAAATTTAAGACATGATTTACTTCATTTTTTAAAATATATATTTAATATATTTTTTATTTTATTTTAAAACTTTATTAATCCCAAAGGACATTCTTGGGAAACCTGGTATTTATTTATTGATTTATTTATTTATTAATGTAAAAAAAAAAAAGGCCGCTTCCCAGCAGAACAGCAGGTCATGGATGAGTAGTTCACGGACTGTGGGAAACTTAAAAATCCAATGCTGTTTTTCCTATTTTTACACTTCCTTGTTCTGAAAATGTTGTAATTTGAGGATTTATTGTCGCTTTTACATCTGAAAACGGTTCATCTTGGCTCTGGCTGCATGTTTGGGGTCTTCGCTGCAGATTTAAGCCTCTGTTTCATTACATGATCAACAATAATCTAAGCGTTCAGATGTTCGCACGGCGCCACCGAAGTTTCCCAAGATGAAGCTGACATGTTTGAAGTTTAGCTGCTTTGACTGCTTCACTCAGCAGCTCCAACTGACATTTAAGCTTCATTTAGAATTAAAAACACAACGATTCCAACTCCTCCACTTCAGCTGCTATCTGAGCGTCTTTAATTTGCATTTTGACTGTACAGACGTCCCCACTTAGTGTCCAACCTGCCCACAGCGAAGACTCACTGAGAAACATCTGTTCTACGGAAAGTAAAGACGTTATTTATTTCATTCCTTCGTCTAATTAGAGTGTTGATGTTGTGGATGTAACTCCTCTATGTCTACTCATATATTAATACCTCAGTCTGATACCATCTACTAGGATAATACACACTTCAAGTACTAGAGGGTAAATGTAGTATTAGAGCGTAAATGTAGTACTAGAGGGTAAATGTAGTGTTAGAGGGTAAATGTAGTACTAGAGGGTAAATGTAGTATTAGATGGTAAATGTAGTATTAGAGGGTAAATGTAGTACTAGAGGGTAAATGTAGTAATAGAGGGTAAATGTAGTATTAGAGGGTAAATGTAGTATTAGAGGGTAAATGTAGTACTAGAGGGTAAATGTAGTACTAGAGGGTAAATGTAGTACTAGAGGGTAAATGTAGTACTAGAGGGTAAATGTAGTATTAGAGGGTAAATGTAGTACTAGAGGGTAAATGTAGTACTAGAGGGTAAATGTAGTACTAGAGGGTAAATGTAGTATTAGAGGGTAAATGTAGTACTAGAGGGTAAATGTAGTATTAGAGGGTAAATGTAGTATTAGAGGGTAAATGTAGTACTAGAGGGTAAATGTAGTACTAGAGGGTAAATGTAGTATTAGAGGGTAAATGTAGTATTAGAGGGTAAATGTAGTGTTAGAAGGTAAATGTAGTATTAGAGGGTAAATGTAGTATTAGAGGGTAAATGTAGTATTAGAGGGTAAATGTAGTATTAGAGGGTAAATGTAGTACTAGAGGGTAAATGTAGTATTAGAGGGTAAATGTAGTACTAGAGGGTAAATTTAGTACTAGAGGGTAAATGTAGTGTTAGAGGGTAAATGTAGTATTAGAGGGTAAATGTAGTATTAGAGGGTAAATGTAGTATTAGAGGGTAAATGAAGTACTTGAGGGTAAATGTAGTGTTAGAGGGTAAATGTAGTATTAGAGGGTAAATGTAGTGTTAGAGGGTAAATGTAGTATTAGAGGGTAAATGTAGTACTAGAGGGTAAATGTAGTACTAGAGGGTAAATGTAGTACTAGATGGTAAATGTAGTATTAGAGGGTACATGTAGTACTAGATGGTAAATGTAGTATTAGAGGGTAAATGTAGTACTAGAGGGTAAATGTAGTACTAGAGGGTACATGTAGTACTAGATGGTAAATGTAGTATTAGAGGGTAAATGTAGTATTAGAGGGTAAATGTAGTATTAGAGGGTAAATGTAGTACTAGAGGGTAAATGTAGTACTAGAGGGTAAATGTAGTGTTAGAGGGTAAATGTAGTACTAGAGGGTAAATGTAGTGTTCGAGGGTAAATGTAGTACTAGATGGTAAATGTAGTACTAGAGGGTAAATGTAGCATTAGAGGGTAAATGTAGTGTTAGAGGGTAAATGTAGTACTAGAGGGTAAATGTAGTACTAGAGGGTAAATGTAGTATTAGAGGGTAAATGTAGTGTTAGAGGGTAAATGTAGTACTAGAGGGTAAATGTAGTACTAGAGGGTAAATGTAGTATTAGAGGGTAAATGTAGTATTAGAGGGTAAATGTAGTGTTAGAGGGTACATGTAGTACTAGATGGTAAATGTAGTACTAGAGGGTAAATGTAGTATTAGAGGGTAAATGTAGTGTTAGAGGGTAAATGTAGTACTAGATGGTAAATGTAGTACTAGAGGGTAAATGTAGTATTAGAGGGTAAATGTAGTATTAGAGGGTAAATGTAGTATTAGAGGGTAAATGTAGTACTTGAGGGTAAATGTAGTACTAGAGGGTAAATGTAGTACTAGAGGGTAAATGTAGTGTTAGAGGGTAAATGTAGTACTAGAGGGTAAATGTAGTATTAGAGGGTAAATGTAGTATTAGAGGGTAAATGTAGTGTTAAAGGGTAAATGTAGTACTAGAGGGTAAATGTAGTATTAGAGGGTAAATGTAGTGTTAGAGGGTAAATGTAGTACTAGAGGGTAAATGTAGTGTTAGAGGGTAAATGTAGTATTAGAGGGTAAATGTAGTACTAGAGGGTAAATGTAGTGTTAGAGGGTAAATGTGGTGTTAGAGGGTAAATGTAGTGTTAGAGGGTAAATGTAGTATTAGAGGGTACATGTAGTACTAGAGGGTAAATGTAGTACTAGAGGGTAAATGTAGTGTTAGAGGGTAAATGTAGTATTAGAGGGTAAATGTAGTGTTAGAGGGTAAATGAAGTACTAGAGGGTAAATGTAGTACTAGAGGGTAAATGTAGTATTAGAGGGTAAATGTAGTGTTAGAGGTTAAATGTAGTGTTAGAGGGTAAATGTAGTATTAGAGGGTAAATGTAGTACTAGAGGGTAAATGTAGTACTAGAGGGTAAATGTAGTACTAGAGGGTAAATGTAGTACTAGAGGGTAAATGTGGTGTTAGAGGTTAAATGTAGTGTTAGAGGTTAAATGTAGTATTAGAGGGTAAATGTAGTACTAGAGGGTAAATGTAGTATTAGAGGGTAAATGTAGTACTAGAGGGTAAATGTAGTGTTAGAGGGTAAATGTAGTACTAGAGGGTACATGTAGTATTAGATGGTAAATGTAGTACTAGAGGGTAAATGTAGTGTTAGAGGGTAAATGTAGTACTAGAGGGTAAATGTAGTGTTAGAGGGTAAATGTAGTACTAGAGGGTAAATGTAGTACTAGAGGGTAAATGTAGTGTTAGAGGGTAAATGTAGTACTAGAGGGTAAATGTAGTGTTAGAGGGTAAATGTAGTATTAGAGGGTAAATGTAGTATTAGAGGGTAAATGTAGTACTAGAGGGTAAATGTAGTACTAGAGGGTAAATGTAGTGTTAGAGGGTAAGTGTAGTGTTAGAGGGTAAATGTAGTATTAGAGGGTAAATGTAGTACTAGAGGGTAAATGTAGTACTTGAGGGTAAATGTAGTACTAGAGGGTAAATGTAGTATTAGAGGGTAAATGTAGTATTAGAGGGTAAATGTAGTGTTAGAGGGTAAATGTAGTACTAGAGGGTAAATGTAGTACTAGAGGGTGAATGTAGTACTTGAGGGTAAATGTAGTACTAGAGGGTAAATGTAGTATTAGAGGGTAAATGTAGTGTTAGAGGGTAAATGTAGTATTAGAGGGTAAATGTAGTACTAGAGGGTAAATGTAGTACTAGAGGATAAATGTAGTACTAGAGGGTAGATGTAGTACTAGATGGTAAATGTAGTACTAGATGGTAGGATGTACTGAGGCTCCTAAAGCTCTACTAAACCTGTTTTCTTTTCATGATGTTAGTATCTGTATTGTAGTACCACATAGGGCACCATGACAAAGACTTCTGAGGGTGTTAATGACGTCCAACCAGAGCTGATGTATTTAGGACCAGCCTGACTGTACTGAGTTTTTCAGCCCAAATCATCTGTCAATCAGTCCTGTTTGTGTGTCGTTTATTTCTAAAACTATTTAATTGCTTCCTCATTGGCTTTGATTCGTCATCTTAAAGTCTGAATTGGATCAGTTTTAAATATACGTACCATGTTAGAGTTTTGGTTTTTGGGTCTAAATAAAGCCTCAGCTGGTTTCTCTGTGACTCCATTTGAACCCGGCGTTTCGTCCCGCTTCACTTTAGCCTTACACTGATTCTGCCTGTCGGGGACGTTCCTGTACGAACCGACTGCTTCCTGCCGTTTGGAAATGCCACCGTCCCCATTAGAGCCGTCATTGCCAGTGTTCGGTCCTTGGACCTACACGGGAACATTTACTGCGATCTGAACCTGTTTTAATGAGTTTATAACGCTGCTGGATCGTTCTTGACCTGCGCTCTGGAAAAAATGACAAATATCAGTAGAAGAACGTCAGCTGGAGGGACCGAAGAGCTTTCAGACGCAGGTTTGATTCACTTTGTCGGTCAAATAAGTCAGCTTTCATAGAAAACGAGCAGCAGGTAAAACTAAAATATAAAATATATGGACTTGTAGTAAATTTAGGAAACTGTAAACTGAAACTTGTGAAAAGGAAAAACACAGGAGGAATATTTCAGCTTTTCTGCCATTTAAATGTAGTAGAAAACTAAATAAATAAGACCGAAAATGAGATGATCTGAGTTTATTTTATCTCATTTATTTTATCTCATTTATTTTAATCTATTTTATTTTATGTAATTTTATATTATTTTATTTATTTGAATTTATTTTCTATTTTTTATTTATATTTATTTTAATTTTATGTAACTTTAAATTTTTTATTATTTTTTTAAACTATTTTATTTTATGTGATTTTTTATATATTATTTCTTTTAATCTATTTTATTTCATGAAATTTTATATTATTTTATTTATTTTTATCTATTTTATATAATGAGATGTTATTCTATTCTATTTATTTTAATGTATTTATTTTTCTTGTCATTTTACATTATTTTATTTATTTAAATATTTTTATTTTATATTATATTATTTTAATCTATTTTATTTTATATAATTTTACATTACTTTATTTAATTTTTATCTATTTTATGTGTTTTTATATTATTTTTTATATTTATTTTATGTGATTTTATAATATTTTATTTATATCAATCTACTTTATTTTATTTATTTTAATCTATTCAATTTTATGTATTTTTATATCTTTATTTATTTTTTGCGATTTTATTTCATGTGATTTTATTAATTTAAATAGTTTATATTATTTTAATTATTTTAGTCTATTTTATTTCCTGTAATTTTATATTATTTTATTTATTTTAATCTATTTTATATTATGGGATTTTATTGTGTTCTATTTCTTTTTAATTTATTGATATTTCATGTCATTTTATGTTATTTTTCATATTTATTTTATGTGATTTGATATTATTTTAATCTGTTTTATTTCATTTCATCATCCTTTATGGCTGATGATGACTTTATTGTTTAATCCATTTCATTTTATTGTCATTTCAGAGTGAGCTGTTCTGGTGGCTGCAGAACAAATTGCCCCTCTGGGATAACAAAGATAATAAAGATTCATTCAAAGCCATTTATAGCTCAATAATAAGAAGTAAACATGAGCTGAAGCCGGCAGTATTTACTTTATTCAGATCTGTGAAATGCGATGCCAGGCTTCTGCTCTGTGCCCTGAATCGTGAATGAAACAGGATTAAAACATTCAGAGCCGCTTCCTGCTGTCCGACGTCGCTGCAGCGGCGAACGTACGACGAGCTCAGAGTAACCTTTTAATATCACTGCAGAGCGTTTAATCTAGCGGCAGCCTTGAAGAAGGCTGGTGAGACAGAATCCCTGAAATATTAAGGCGGAAAAGGGAGACAGATGGGGGATGAAGCCCGTCTCCTTCACACAGCCTGGACCCGCATTACCTCCTGATTCTGCACGGGTCATTGGCAGAATTACTTAACCCAAGGATGGCGGAGTCGTCCGGAGTAAGAAGAACAGTATTTATTACTTCTCAGCGCCCTCCAAGGCCTCGCTGAAAGCTCCCCACACAATGGAGGCATGAAAAGGCAGAGCTCGTTTCTTCATGTAGTAATTACCTCTGATGTGGCTTTAACACACCTCTGCAGTCGCGTCCTAGAAATCTCCTACTATGACTCGACTGTTTTCACCATTCAACCCTAATAAACTGCATTTTACGAAAGATTTACGGTTTTAAAAAGCAACAAACTCCACATAGAATCACTCAGTGCTTCATTACAGATAGAAAAAATCATGTTTTAATCAATATTTTCACAGCAGTGATCATTTATTAGAAGCTTGGTTCAGTTTAGACACTAAAACTACTTGATTGGATTCAAGAAAATATCATATTAGAGGGTAAATTGTTTTGGTGTCTGCATTTGGGTTTTGCTCTTGCACTAAATTTGCTGCTATCTTTCTCCTCTGAGCTGGTTCCAGGTCTAGTCCAGACCCAGAGCCTGACTTAGCTCCACTTCTTTGTGTTTCCACCTCCTAAGCACCGACTCCAGGTTCTATAAACTGGAGCTCAGCAAGCACCAACTCTTTGCTGGTCCAGAGCTAAGCACCGAGTACGTCAGGGGCTGGGGGCGGGGTTATGGTGACCAACCATCAACGGTGGAAAGGGACACACAAGCGCTAATTAGTGTCCTTGTTCTCCAGGACGTCCCTGGTCCCATCACACATGTATTGGAATGACTCCCGGGACACACGGAAGTTTACCACAAACTGTTGACCTGAAATCCGCTACAGTTGTGTCCCACCAGTAGCGTGATCACGGATGTGTCCAGGCAACAGGAGGACCTCCGCCTCACAATCAGCCTTAAGACCATCTATAGAGATAAACATAGATATTATCATCAACTTACTGCGTTTGTTTAACTGCTATGTAATGGATGCTAGCGTAGTGGTTTTATGGTGACCCAATGGCTCCAACTGGACTCCTTGACAATGGAAACAGGTTCTTAGGAGGAACCAGATTAGAACCAACTAAGAGCCAGAACTAGACCTGGTTCTTCTTGGGAAGGAAGGAAGGAAGGAAGGAAGGAAGGAAGGAAAGAAGGAAGGAAGGAAGGAAAATGGGAGGGAAGGAAGCAAGGATGGAAAGAAGGAAGCAAGGGGATGAAGGAAGGAAGGAAAGAAAGAGAGGAGGGAAGGAAAGAAGGAAGGAAAGTGGGAGGGAAGGAAGGAAAGATAGAAGGAGGAGGGAGGGAAGGAAAAGGAAGAAAGGAAGACAGCAAGAGGCAGGAAGGAGGGAAGGAAGGGAAGGAATGAAGGAGAGAAAGAAGGAGAAGAAGGAGAGAGGGAGGGAGGAAAGGAAGGGAGAAAGCAAGGGGAAGGAAGGAAGAATGGAATCAAAAAAGGAGGTAATCAAGAAAGGAAAGAGGCAAGGAAGGAAGGAATGAAGGAGAGAAGGAGGGAGGAAGGGAGGGAAGGAAAAAAGGAAGCAAGGGGAAGGAAGGAGGGAAGGAAGGGAGCGTTGACCTTATTGTGTTTAACTGCTATGTAATGGATGCTAGCGTAGTGGTTTTACGGTGACCCAATGGCTCCAACTGGACTCCTTGTCAATGGAAACAGGTTCTTAGGAGGAACCAGATTAGAACCAACTAAGCACCAGAACTAGACCTGGTTCTTCTTGGTGGAGGAGGGGTACAGGAGGTTGTTGGGGTGGGTGGTGGGTTCGTAAAACACATGAGGGGCCCACTAGAGACCGGGATTTACAACAAGAAAGACTCTTAAAGCAACAAAAACACTTTGGTTATGGTCGAAGAAAGAGCAGAAGAAGCTGCTGATGTCAAATTTAATAAAGCTGTGGATATCAGGCTTCAAACCAGGTATCATGACAGAAAACAAACATTTTAAGCGAGTGTGTTTCTAAATTGAGTCAGCAGGAGTCAAAACTGAGGCGTGCAAACAGCTTCTCTCAGCTCTGTGAAAATGTGATTCGTCAGAGATGTCGAGTCGGACCTCCCGTCTTTTCACTGCAGGCTGAGGTTGATGATGGTGTTGCATTGCAGATCCTGCTCCTCACATCCTCCGTGGCGTTTTGAAGACCCCAATTAGAGATGTGAAGTGGACGGATCGCCTGTACAAGAACACCTCAGACCAGAATCGACCTGACGCCATGTCAGTTCGAATCAGAGACGGCTCTTTATAACGTTGCTCATCTTTGAGTTTACTTTGAGTCTGCAGGTAGCGCTGAGCTTTTCCAGTCAGAGGAAGGTCAGAAATACACATTTATGCCAACAGAGCTGCTGAATTTTGCTGTGAGTGATGATAAAAAGGCTTAAATCCCCCAGAAGGAGCTTTGCAAACACAAGGCAAGCTAACATGGTCCGTTACGTTGCAGCCATTCGTTTTCTTATTTTGAGATTTCAAAATAAAAACGAAAAATAAACCGTTTCCTGTTTTTTTCAGTGATAATACAAAATGAAAAACGGAAAACGGGCCCTAATCCATTATCCATTATCTGTTATCCGATTTAATTGGATGTGTTTGTAAATGGAAATTAAAATTAAAATACACCTGTGGAAAACTTATTTCTCTATTTCCTGTTGGTTTTGGCTCCGTGACCCGTCTGACTTGTGATGAGGAAGGATCTGGTATCTAAAGCTCCAGTGTTAGCTCACTGTTAGCAGACCTTGCTGTGTGCCGTGGCCTGATGAAGACCCACTGTGGGGTCCAAACGTTGCTTGGCTCACATTGTTCACTATTTCACAGTGGACTTTTCACCAGCGTGGGGTTTATTTGTCCCTTTGGAGGGACCTTGTGGTGCTGCTAGCTCCGCCGCTAGCGCTAAATCGCTAGTGTTCGGCTGCTTTTCAGGACGTTTTTGGGGAGGTTTGGAGGTTTTCTGTTACTTTAGCTTTGCCAGAAAGCAAAGTAGTGATTTAGCGCTAGTGGCGGAGCTAGCGCTAAATTGCTAGCGCTAAATCGCTGGCGCTAAATCGCTAGCTTTGCCATTTTGTGGAGCTAGCTAAATTGCTAGCTCCTCTTCAGAAGTCAGACGGGTCACGGAGCCAAAACCAACAGGAAGTAGAGAAATAAGTTTTCCACAGCTGTATTTTAATTTTAATTTCCATTTACAAACACATGTACACGTACACGGACCGAACACGCTAAAGAGGAGAAGCTAATTTTTGCTTCTGATCGTCTCATTTTAAAGATATCTAGAGGAGAATCTACTCAGACGTAGCTTCTTAGCTGCTGCATTTTTGGGTGTTTTCCCAACAAAGCGACTGATCCGAGCCTCTGCAGCCCCGACTGATCAAAAGCAGAGCGGCAGACATGTTGCTCATACATACAAACACACCCACATTCAGTAGCCGTAGCGCTAAATTATGGAGCAAAAAACAGAAGAGAAAGAAAAGAATCCCGGTTGTAATCTCATTTTTAATTAGCCCTTTTCAGAATAAGTATGCAGATTCGCTTTCTGGGTCTTTTCAAGCCGAGATAGCATCAAGAGCACAATGTGGCAGAACGCTCAAGGGTAACTTAAAAGCATGAATAGATAGCATTATTATGCTGACCATCATGACCTTGCAGATGCAGAGATTCCTGGTGTGTGTGCGTCGCTGCATGTGTGACCACGGCCGGCGAGCCTTATCGCCATTTGCAGCCAGTTATAATGAGCAGAGCCGGGGTGGTGTGTGCGCCGCTCTGAAGTCCTCCAAAATTCGCTGTATTCTGTCAGCCGGCAAAAGGGATTATATCAAAGATCAAGCTCGCACACAAACACAACAGCGCCGAGCAGCTCAGACACTTCAGGCCGACGATCTCTGGCAAATCCGTCTTATTAGATAACGTTATTCATGGTGTTCTGATCCATTTAGACGCATGCAAAGTCTGCCTGCCTTGCTTTAACCTCTCATTTGCGTCTGCTGCTATTGTCGTCTCCTTCCCACCTAAAAATAAACCCCTCAGAGGTGGAGAGCGCCGAGCCGAGCCCTACGTCCAGCCTGAGGATGTGCAGCCCTTCGTTTCCTTGAATCAGCCTCGGATATTCGCCGCCGAGCCTCCGCTGTTGATTTTGACATGTGAAAACCCAAACGGTGTAAAACTTGTTTCTTCCAGTTCGCCGGCTCTGTTTGAACAGCCTTAATTGGCTTTTGCCAGGGAGAAAGTTGCACCCTGACAGGCTGATCAGTGTCTCTACAAGCAGAGGAGAGCATCTCTGAGCACGGAGGATGTGCCATTTTTAGCCGTTAGCTGCAGAGCGCTAAGGGCAGCGGTGTCAGTCATTCAGGCAGTTCAGTCTGGACTGAAATATCTCAATATTTACTGAACACAGCAGAGCGAAATGACGGCACACATGTTGTATTTTAGGATATTTTACTCTGCACAACAGTTTCTCAAAACCCTGCAGAGCTAATGTGGCTGTTTTCCTAAAGTGAAACCAATCTAGCTGTAAAAAATAGATTGGAGGAGGGTCGTTAATGGAAATCATGGGGCTGAACGTCATGAAGATGAAGAGAAGCCTGATGGATGCTGGAGAACATTGTTTGGTCACATGAAGATCAGTGAGTTGGGCTCAGATGGAGTCCAGAACCTGACCAGGACCACCACAGTGGATGCATAGTCCTGACAGTGAAGCACGGAGGTGGAGTGTGATGGTAGATAAAGGTGCTGATGACGTTTAGAGATGCTCCATGAAGGTCTGAGGAGGAACCAGAACACTGGCTGACCAGATGAGACAATACTGAGTCCACAGTGGATGTATAGTCCTGACAGTGAAGCACAGAGACTTGAAATTTGTCCAAAACAAGTTAAAAATAGTTCAAAATTATGAAGAATTTCACTAAAAAATGATTCAAACTGTGACCGAAAGGACTAAAAATGACTTGAAACCCCTCCTCACCAGATCAGGACTACCACAGTGAATGCATAGTCCTGACAGTGAAGCACAGAGACTCGTAATTTGTCCAAAACAAGTTAAATATAGTTCAAAATTATGAAGAATTTCACTAAAAAATGATTCAAACTGTGACCGAAAGGACTAAAAATGACTTGAAACCCCTCCTCACCAGATCAGGACTACCACAGTGAATGCATAGTCCTGACAGTGAAGCACAGAGACTCGTAATTTGTCCAAAACAAGTTAAATATAGTTCAAAATTATGAAGAATTTCACTAAAAAATGATTCAAACTGTGACCGAAAGGACTAAAAATGACTTGAAACCCCTCCTCACCAGATCAGGACCACCACAGTGAATGCATAGTCCTGACAGTGAAGCACAGAGACTCGTAATTTGTCCAAAACAAGTTAAATACAGTTCAAAATTACTCAGAATTTCACCAAAAAATGACTCAAACTGTGACCGAATGGACTAAAAATGACAGGAAACCCCTCCTCACCTGACCAGGACTACCACAGTGAATGCATAGTCCTGACAGTGAAGCACAGAGACTGCTGCACTGACTCAAAATACCTCAATATAACTTAAAATTTCACTATAAATGACTCAAAATGTGTTTAAAAAGACTAGAATCTTTTCCATATGACTCAGTATTAGTCCTACTACAGTCTAACTTACTACAGACTGATGTGAACTCGCTCAGTGATTCATAATTTTCACTTCTACTACTGAACATTTCCAGTTTGCCCTCTTCTCTGTGGAATCAGTAAACTGTTCATGTACGTAAACACATTTTAAAATCACCTTGGGCCAAGTTGGGCAGAGAGCAGATCAAGCAGGAGGTCTGTGGATGTTTTCTCTCCGCTGCTCGCAGGAAACAAAATCAAATTTGCTCTCAGCTTTGGGGAATTGATTTACTTTCCTTCCACGGACTCGACAAAGAATCTGCTTTTCGGGATTAGAGGTCCCGGTCAAGGTCGCCCGACGCCCGCTGATGAAGGAGGAGGCTCATTTCGCATTCGGCCGGACGTCCTCAGCTGGGATTTGAACCCGCAACCTCCCTCAGCAGCACAACAAGCCCAGGTACGAGATCACAGCCGGAGAATACGAATGCGGCTCTTTATCTGCTGGAGAGATTATTACCACGGACTCATTATCTGCTCTCTCAGGCCTCCACCGCTGCCTTCAGCCAGACGCCAGAATAGACTCATTTACTTGAGTTTTATTACATTTCAGATAGCGGCAACTTATCTCCGCGTCCGTCCATCTGTCTTCACGAGTGTGTGCGTCGAACCGGCCGCCAGATTACTCCATTATCTTTGAGTTTCATTTTCGATAGCCGCAACTTTATTATCGGCCCATCTCTCCTTCTCCTTAACAGTCCCCAATTTTCCGTCTCCTGTATTTCTCTTTCATGGCTCCGTCTCTCCGGCTGCCTTTTTAAAAAGATGTGACATTAGTGGGACTTTAATTGTCGACTGCTGGCAGCAGAGATGAGCAGACAAAAAGAAAAATATGAGAAACCTGGAGAACGATAAGAAAAGGTTGTCGGACAAAGAGGAAAGTAAAATTACACGAGGAGGGGATGAGATGGGTGATCAGTGGGATGACCAGTAAGACTGATTTATTCTGAGTCAGCTCTCCAGACATATTTATTATTATTAGCAGCAGGACTTTTAAATTTAAAGCGATCTAGAGCCGCTTCCAGACACACAATCGCTTTCTGTAGGTTGGTTTCATGCTAATCTATCTACGTCTAACCCTTGATATATTTCACTTTTAACACGTCAGAAGTCTGAACTGCATGCAGTCGAACTAGAAAACAAGCAAAAGAAACAAACTTTGAGTTGTTTGAAGCAATTAATTGAAGGTTTTTCCACATTTTTAGCCACAAAATTGGAGCAGAAAACATATTTTGCTGCAAAAATCACCTAAAAAATGTATTTAAAAAGCAAATTTAACACCAAACACAACAACAGCAGCTCAGAGAACCAATAAAACACAAGACTAGAAGGAAAATCTAAAGAAAAGACTATAAACTGATGATAACAACACAATAGGTCATCATGTCGACGGTATTTGCGTCCGTTATATTGGTTTAATGCTAATCTAACACGTCTAACCCTCGCTACATTTCACTTTTAACACGTCAGAAGTCTGAACTGCATGCAGTCGAACTAGAAAACAAGCAAAAGCAGCAAACTCTGAGTCATGCAAAGTGATTTGGATGTGATTTTTTCCACATTTCAGCCCCAAAATTGGAGCAAAATGCGTAGTTTTCTGCAAAAATCACCTAAAAAATGTATTTAAAAAGCAAATTTAAGACAAAAAAACAAAAACAGCAGCTCAGAGAACCAATAAAACACAAGACTAGAATGAAAATCTAAAGAAAAGACCAATAATAACACAATAGGTCATCATGTCGATGGTATTCGCTTCATTTGGTTGGTTTTATGTTAATCTAACACGTCTAACCCTCGCTATATTTCACTTTTAACATGTCAGAAGTCTGAACTGCCTGCAGTCGAATTAGAAAACAAGCAAAAGCAACATAGAATGAGTTGTTTGAAGCGATTAATTGAAGGTTTTTCCACATTTTTAGCCACAAAATTGGAGCAGAAAACATAATTTGCTGCAAAAATCACCTAAAAAATGTGTTTAAAAAGCAAATTTAAGACAAAAAAACAAAAACAGCAGCTCAGAGAACCAATAAAACACAAGACTAGAATGAAAATCTAAAGAAAAGACCAATAATAACACAATAGGTCATCATGTCGATGGTATTCGCTTCATTTGGTTGGTTTTATGTTAATCTATCTACGTCTAACCCTCGCTATATTTCACTTTTAACATGTCAGAAGTCTGAACTGCCTGCAGTCGAATTAGAAAACAAGCAAAAGCAACATAGAATGAGTTGTTTGAAGCGATTAATTGAAGGTTTTTCCACATTTTTAGCCACAAAATTGGAGCAGAAAACATAATTTGCTGCAAAAATCACCTAAAAAATGTGTTTAAAAAGCAAATTTAAGACAAAAAAAACAAAAACAGCAGCTCAGAGAACCAATAAAACACAAGACTAGAAGGAAAATCTAAATAAAAGACCGATAATAACACAATAAGTCATCAAGTCGATGGTATTTGCTTCATTTGGTTGGTTTGATGCTAATCTAACTGCGTTTATTTCACTTTTAACCCGTCAGAAGTCTGAACTGCATGCAGTCGAACTAGAAAACAAGCAAAAGCAACATAGAATGAGCTGTTTGAAGCGATTAATTGAAGGTTTTTCCACATTTTTAGCCACAAAATTGGAGCAGAAAACATAATTTGCTGCAAAAATCGCATAAAAAATGTGTTTAAAAAGCAAATTTAAGACCAAACACAACAACAGCAGCTCAGAGAACCAATAAAACACAAGACTGGAAGGAAAATCTAAATAAAAGACCGATAGTAACATAATAAGTCATCAAGTCAATGGTATTCGCTTCAGTAGGTTGGTTTGATGCTAATCTAACTGCGTTTATTTCACTTTTAACACGTCAGAAGTCTGAACTGCATGCAGTCGAACTAGAAAACAAGCAAAAGCAACAAACTTTGGGTCATGCAAAGTGATTTGGATGTGATTTTTTCCACATTTCAGCTCGAAAAATGGAGCAAAATGCGTAATTTTCTGCAAAAATCACCTGAAAAATGTGTTTAGAAAGCAAATTTAAGAGCAAACACAAGAACAGCAGCTCAGAGAACCAATAAAACACAAGACTAGAAGGAAAATCTAAATAAAAGACCAATAATAACACAATAAGTCATGAAATTGATGGTATTCGCTTCAGTTGGTTGGTTTCATGCTAATCTATCTACGTCTAACCCTCACTATATTTCACTTTTAACCTGTCAGAAGTCTGAACTGCATGCAGTCGAATTAGAAAACAAGCAAAAGCAACACAGAATGAGTTGTTTGAAGCGATTAATTGAAGGTTTTTCCACATTTTTGGCCACAAAATTGGAGCAAAAAACATATTTTGCTGCAAAAATCGCGAAAAAATGTATTTAAAAGGCAATTTTAAGACAAAAAAAACAAAAACAGCAGCTCAGAGAACCAATAAAACACAGGACTAGAAGGAAAATCTAAATTAAAGACCGATAATAACACAATAAGTCATCAAGTCAATGGTATTCGCTCCATTTGGTTGGTTTGATGCTAATCTAAGTACGTCTATTTCACTTTTAACCTGTCAGAAGTCTGAACTGCCTGCAGTCGAACTAGAAAACAAGCAAAAGCAACATAGAATGAGTTGTTTGAAGCGATTAATTGAAGGTTTTTCCACATTTTTAGCCACAAAATTGGAGCAGAAAACATAATTTGCTGCAAAAATCACCTAAAAAATGTGTTTAAAAAGCAAATTTAAGACAAAAAAAACAAAAACAGCAGCTCAGAGAACCAATAAAACACAAGACTAGAAGGAAAATCTAAATAAAAGACCGATAATAACACAATAAGTCATCAAGTCGATGGTATTTGCTTCATTTGGTTGGTTTGATGCTAATCTAACTGCGTTTATTTCACTTTTAACCCGTCAGAAGTCTGAACTGCATGCAGTCGAACTAGAAAACAAGCAAAAGCAACATAGAATGAGCTGTTTGAAGCGATTAATTGAAGGTTTTTCCACATTTTTAGCCACAAAATTGGAGCAGAAAACATAATTTGCTGCAAAAATCGCCTAAAAAATGTGTTTAAAAAGCAAATTTAAGACAAAAAACCAGCAGCTCAGAGAACCAATAAAACACAAGACTAGAAGGAAAATTTAAATAAAAGACCGATAGTAACATAATAAGTCATCAAGTCAATGGTATTCGCTTCAGTTGGTTGGTTTGATGCTAATCTAACTGCGTTTATTTCACTTTTAACACGTCAGAAGTCTGAACTGCATGCAGTCGAACTAGAAAACAAGCAAAAGCAACAAACTTTGGGTCATGCAAAGTGATTTGGATGTGATTTTTTCCACATTTCAGCTCGAAAAATGGAGCAAAATGCGTAATTTTCTGCAAAAATCACCTGAAAAATGTGTTTAGAAAGCAAATTTAAGAGCAAACACAAGAACAGCAGCTCAGAGAACCAATAAAACACAAGACTAGAAGGAAAATCTAAATAAAAGACCGATAATAACACAATAAGTCATGAAATTGATGGTATTCGCTTCAGTTGGTTGGTTTCATGCTAATCTATCTACGTCTAACCCTCACTATATTTCACTTTTAACCTGTCAGAAGTCTGAACTGCATGCAGTCGAATTAGAAAACAAGCAAAAGCAACACAGAATGAGTTGTTTGAAGCGATTAATTGAAGGTTTTTCCACATTTTTGGCCACAAAATTGGAGCAAAAAACATATTTTGCTGCAAAAATCGCGAAAAAATGTATTTAAAAGGCAATTTTAAGACAAAAAAAACAAAAACAGCAGCTCAGAGAACCAATAAAACACAGGACTAGAAGGAAAATCTAAATTAAAGACCGATAATAACACAATAAGTCATCAAGTCAATGGTATTCGCTCCATTTGGTTGGTTTGATGCTAATCTAAGTACGTCTATTTCACTTTTAACCTGTCAGAAGTCTGAACTGCCTGCAGTCGAACTAGAAAACAAGCAAAAGCAACATAGAATGAGTTGTTTGAAGCGATTAATTGAAGGTTTTTCCACATTTTTAGCCACAAAATTGGAGCAGAAAACATAATTTGCTGCAAAAATCGCCTAAAAAATGTGTTTAAAAAGCAAATTTAAGAGCAAACACGACAACAGCAGCTCAGAGAACCAATAAAACACAAGACTAGAAGGAAAATCTAAAGAAAAAAAGTTCCTGAGTACTTTCACTTGAGTCTAATGATGCCAAAGTTCTGCTAAATAATCCATTTGAAACCTTAAAAACAAACAAATTCTTAAGCTCAGTCCAGAAACAGGAAGTGGTCGTACGGAGGCCGATAGTGAACAGAAGTGAACATAAAGCACCTTTTTTAAATACCTCACCGGCAAAAATCGTGCAAATAAGGCGCAGAAATTACTGGTATTTACAATAAAGAGGAGCATTAAAAAGTCTATAAATGAATATAAGTGAGGTTATTGTAGGTAAAATATTCTGTTTTTATCTGGGCGTCGACGTAACGAGCCGCCTGCCGGCCAATCACGGCTGACTGCTGCATCCCAACGAGGCCTTTGCTGGACGGCCTTCGCCTCCCGTCCGCTGCAGCCGGTCGTCATGGAGACGCCTGATAAACGCCCACAAAGATCAGTAAAACGAAGCATAAAGACTCACCGCTTGTTCCAGTCGTCCTTTTATCGGCCGTCGGGCGTCGTGGCGCTCCGTCCTGATCGGAGAGCAGCAGTTTGGAGCTGACTGCACTGTAAAAGCTGAGACGTAAAAGGGCCGTTAAGGATGAGTCCAGATTATAAAACCATTTATGATCACATTTAGAGCCGCTCTAAAGGCCCTCGAGTGGCCCGGGGATGCTGGAGACGTTATAATCCTCCAGTTAGATTATTCCTACTGTCTGGGTCTCGGTTCGGTTCGTCAGGAGCCGAGGATGTTTGAGGAAAGCTTATCTACATCCTGAAACAATAATCAACAGCTTCTGTTTCACCTGGTTTAATAGGAATCTGTGCATTTCTCTGTTAATTATGAGCATCTGAGTCACAGAACGTCCACTATGCATGACTAAATAAACCGTAGAGTCTGAAATGCATTTTATCTTTTCAAAAAACACCAAAATGACGCCGTCGAGCAGCCAGGAACTGTAAAAACTTAAAGCTAATTCTGCACGTCTCTCCTGCAAAAACGCACCATGTGGTCGAACACGAGTCGCTATGAAACATAAAGTCCTGCATTCAACCGTGAAGTTACGCCATGAAACAGAAAGTCAGGACACCTTCGGCTGAGCTAGGCTGAGCTGCAGGCAGTGTAGATGGAACACAGGAGGCAGGTGTGGAGAGAAACAGCCCAGTAAGGAGGAAACATCTACGATCATCAGGTGGATTCAGCCTCTTATCAGTGCTGCTAAACATTCAGGACATTCTGACTGAAGGTTTTTCATTTTATGTGAAGTAATTAATCAACAAAAGTCAGATTTTATGAGGATTTCCATCATTCTGACTGAGTCCTGCTGACAGGAGACGTCTCTGATTCTCTCTGTTTCCACACAGCTGCAGGACTTTAGATCTTCTGGTGACTTTTTGCATCTTGTAGTTGATGTTTTACGTCTCTTTGCGGCCATTTTGTGAGTATTTTTGTCCACTTTGTTGTTCGCTCTGATGCTTTTTGGAGTTATATCTCGTTTAGGTAGTTTGTGAAGGTGTCAGAGTGGATTTCTTCTCTATTTATTGTCGGTTTGCGTCTCTTTCAAGTCATTTTGAGTCTCTTTGCTCTGCTGCTGCATCCTGTAGCTGTTCTTTTGCATCCCTTTGTGGTAGTTTTGCTGTTTTTTAAACTTAATTTCCATCGTTCTACCTGTGTCGTCCTGCACAGAAGACGTCTCTGAGTTCTCCTCCTGACTCCACAGAGCTGCAGGATTTTAGATCTTTTACTGTCTTTTTGCATCTTGTCGTTAATGTTTTGCGTCTCTTTGCGGCCATTTTTGAGTTATTTTAGTTCATTTTGTTGCTCTGTTTTATTAGTTCTGTCTCTTTTTGAAGTCATATCTCAGTCTGGCAGCTTTTGCATGTGTTAATGTTGATTTTGCATCTATTTTGTGTTGCTTTGCGTCTCTTTCGGGTCATTTTGTGTCTTAAAGTTGTGTTTTTGCACGTCTTTGGGGTCGTTTTGTTCTGAGTTCTCTTTAATTCCAGCCATAGTTGTGCTGTAGGGGTCCAGGTCTTTATGTCTCTTAGTATCTTTTTGCATCATGTAGTTGATATCTGGTGTCTCTTTGTGAGTGTTTTGCATCTTTTTGTTGTTTCTTTCTTGGTCAGGTAGTTTTTGCATGTGGTAAAGTTCATTTTGCATCTATTCTATGTTGGTTTTCATCTCTCTCAGGTCATTTTGTGTGTCTTTGCTGTGTTGTTGCATCATGTGGTTGTGTTTTTGCATGTCTTTGTGGGAGTTTAACACAGAAATTGAAATGTTGTCCTTTTTCAAATGCAGTTTCTGTTATTTTATCTGTATAATATCTCCATGGTTGTTATGTTTCCACAGAGCTGCAGGACTTTAGATCCTTTACTGTCTTTTTGCATCTTGTAGTTGATGTTTGGCGTCTCTTTGTGTCTATTTTTTGAGTACTTTTGTTCATTTTGTTGCTCTGAGGTGTCGCCTCTTAGAGTTTTCTCTCAGTCAGGTCGTGTTTGCAGGTGTTAATGTTCATTTTGCATCTATTTATTGTCGGTTTTCGTCTCTTTCAGGTCATTTAGTGTCTCTTTGTTGTGCTGTGGCATCATGTAGTTGTTCTTTTATGTCTCTTTGTGGTAGTTTTATAGAGAATTTCAACCTTTGTTTCACTTCTTAAGGATTTCTGTGGCCACATTGAGTGTTTTTTTGTTCATTTTGTTGTTAGTTCTGTCTTTTTTGGACTTATCTCTCAGTCAGGTAGGTTTTGCATCTATGTCATGTAGGTTTTCATCACTTTCAGGTCATTTAGTGTCTCTTTGCTGTGACGTTGCATCATGTAGTTACTTTTTATGTCTTTTTGTGGTAGTTTTCCAAAAAAAATCCCCTTTTTCAAACGATTTCCATCATCCTAACTGGGTCTTTCTGCACATAAGTCGTCTCTGATTCTTTCTCCTTCTTCATGGTTGTTCTGTTTCCATAGAACTTTACATCTTTTACTGTCTTTTTGCATCTTGTAGCTGATGTCTGACGTCTCTTTTCGTCCATTTTTTGAGTATTTTTGCTCATTTTGTTGCTCCAAGGTGTTACCTTTTAGAGTTTTCTCTCAGTCAGGTCGTGTTTGCAGGTGTTAATGTTGATTTAGCATCTACTTATTGTTGGTTTTTGTCTCTTTCAGGTCATCTAGTGTCTCTTTGCTGCTTTGTTGCATCATGTAGTTGTTCTTTCTGTCTGAGAGTCTCCTTTTTTCTCATTTTTAATCATTCTAACTCAGTCATCTCTGATTCTCTCTCCTTCTTCATGGTTGTTCTGTTTCCGTAGAGCTGCAGGACTTTAGGTTGCGGTGAAAAATGAAACTACAGTGAGGGAAAATGTGACGGGGGTGAAAGAAGCTGCTTGAGTTTCAGAGAAGTTAGAACATTTCTTGCTGCAAACCGGCTCATAGAAGGACTTTTCCAGGATACCAACATGATGTCAGCGTCGGTCGAACGCTGCCTCTGTTCCTGCAGTGATGTTGTAAGAGGTGAAGGTGGAGGCCGCTGCGGTGATTGTGTTTGCAGTAAAAGCAGCGCCGACACGCTGCTAAAGAGGCAGACTGGTGCTGATGTAATAATCGGGGCCACATCTGGCGAAGATCCTGCAGCGTCCCAGTAAAAACCAGCCCGTCTCCAGGCTTCACGCCAGCACAGGTGTCTCTGCTGCTGCTGCTGCTGCTGCTTAAATAGAAATAACTCCTGCCATGTGTGCACGCTCCACATGCACAACACATGAGTTCACACCTCCGCGTGCAGCTGCTCGCACTAACACACACCCACACACACACACAGCCTCACCAAAATAAGAGTCTGCAGCGCTGAGGCCCCAGATTACGAGGCGGAGAGCGATAGAACACAGCTGCTGCTACACTCCGGCCATCCTGCACGAGCCACAACAAAAACAATTACCCAGCGGGAGATGATAAAGGAGGTAATTTCATGCCCTGCTGCTTAAGTTGTGGCATTCCTGTCAGCTAGCTGTGGAAATCACCGCGCTATCATATATCTCCCTTCTCCATTCCAGAGTGGAGCCCAACAGCAGGTCGGGAAATAAATAAAACGGCAGCAGGAAAAAGAAAAAACAATCACAGCTCAACAGGAAACAACTCACATGTTCTCTGTTTTAAAGGATACAGAGAGAAGTCTGTAAAATCAGACGTCATCTGGGAATTAACAGAAAATTATCAAAGCGCTTTACAGGCACAAGTACAAGATAAAACACAAAATACAGCAGAATATAGTTAAATTAATTAAATATAATATATGAATAAAAACAGAACAGACAGGCTGAATGAAGGGAACATTTATAGGAAAATTAAA
Source organism: Dascyllus trimaculatus (assembly GCA_024666655.1). NCBI lineage: Eukaryota > Metazoa > Chordata > Actinopteri > Pomacentridae > Dascyllus > Dascyllus trimaculatus. The sequence continues at coordinate 754,948 of CM045464.1, read as the reverse complement.
TTAATTAAAAAAAACAGCAGTAAAAGACAAAAGTTACAAATGAAAACGTAAAAAAATAAAATAAAATAAATCATACAAAAATAAATAAATAAAAAATGAAGGAAGGAAAGTACAAAATAAAAGTCCAGACTATGTAAAAAACAAAACACAACAGAAAATAATTACATGAATTAAATGTGATATAAGAATAAAAAACAGACAAGCTGAATGAAGGGAACACAAATTTATAGGAAAGTTAATTTAAAAAAAAAACAGCTGTAAAAGACAAAAGTTTAAAAAAAATAAAATGTAAAAAATCATAGAAAAAAATAAATAAAAATTAATGAAGCAAAGTGCAAAATAAAAGTCCAGACTTCATAAAAGACAAAATACAAAATACAAAATACAGCAGAATATACGTAGAAAAACAAAGATTATAGTAAAATTAATTAAATATAATATATGTATCCAGAAACAGAAGAGACAGGCTGAATGAAGGGCACACATTTATAGAAAAATTTAATTAATTAAAAACAAAACAGCAGTAAAAGATAAAAGTTTAAAAATAAAAACATGTAAAAAAAAAAATAAAATGTAAAAATCATAGAAAAAATGGGAAATAACTGTTTAAAATGCAGAAAATGTGTAAAATTATCTGTCAATTAAAAATATCATCATCAAACACAGAGGTTATTCGAAGTGTTTTACAGGCAAAGTTTAAAAAAAATAAGTATAACATGAGACGACAAAACAAACATCCCACTTATATAAAATAATAATAATAAAAGAGCCCAAAATAAATGAACTCAGATAAAATGCATTTTAAAAACATAAATTATACAGGAAACGATAAATATCACTGTCCAGATACATTAATCCAGAACATAAATTCAAAATTAGTTGAATCAGCTTGAAGTGATCAGAAAATTTAATTAATAAAATCTGATAAATTAAAAAAAAGGTACAGACAGATTGAATGTAGTGTTAAAAATTAAAATAAAAACATGTAGAGTAAAATATAAAATACATAAATATATATAAATATGTGAGATCATCAAAATATTTAATATTAAATTATATTTTAATCATAAACATATATATAAATATGTAATATAATCGTGAAAATATTTAACATTTAAATATTTAATTATTTAAATTATTTTTTAATTTATAATATTTTAATCATAAAATATATATATATATATATAAATAAAATATAAAAATAAATAGGTAAAATATTTTAAAAAAATCAAGAATGAAAATGTAAAATAAAAGTCCAGACTTAATAATGCTAAATTAAACAGTATTTTTCTGCTGTCTTTAATATAAATTTTAATAAGATGACACGTGTTTAGATCCATCAATCAGAAAAATCTTAATTAATATTAATTATCCTCTCGTTCTGTTGGTTTGAAGCTTTATTTAAAGCACGGTTTGTGTTTGGCGGACACTCCTCTCCTCATTTTAATGTTTATTTTGCATTTTGTGCTCAGTTTTTTACAGTGTACCTGTAGTTTTATCACCTAACTATGATTAAATCTGCTCTCATGTCACCAGAATCAGACAGACTTATCCTCATAGAGTCCGACTCTGAGAAAAAGTCCACTAATATGCTGAAAAAGTAGGATGACATGCGTGTAACAGGTCAAACATCCTGACTTTTCACTACTTTCACGTCTGCGTTGTGGTTTTCTGAGAGTTTAACTGCTCTGTGGATAAAAACCCAACCAGGGACGGTTAGCAGCTATGAACCTTCTCATGTGTTCCTTCTAGCTGGAGAGGCTGCCCTTCGGTTAATTACACGCTAATGTCACGTCAGAGGCGTGTTGCTCGCGCCGCGGCTCCGGGAATCTCTGCACAGATACATCGAGGCTCCTCCAGTAATCCGGGATGAAGCTTGGAGGCGGCGACGCACAAAGCAACAACAGAGGACTCATCCTCATCCAGCCGAGCAGAGATAACTAACTTAAGGACTTAAGGAAGTAATAGGATCAAGGATTCCTGGTTTCAGCAGCTCCTGACTCCGATCTGGGAAAGAACATCGGTGCAACGCTGGGAGAACCATCCAGACGTTGGGATGAGGAAGGAGGATGTTAGAAAACTATCTGCAGCTGATTCTGACCTGCTGAGATCAACGGGAAGAAACACGAGGAGGGAAGAGCTCATGAATAACCAGCAGAGAGCAAAACATCAGCGAGTTAAAGAGTCAGAAACACAAAGGTGGAGCAGGTGGAGGGAAACACAGAGGTGGAGCAGGTGGAGGGAAACAAAGAGGTGGAGCAGGTGGAGGGAAACACAGAGGTGGAGCAGGTGGAGGGAAACAAAGAGGTGGAGAAGGTGGAGGGAAACAAAGATGTGGAGCAGGTGGAGGGAAACAAAGATGTGGAGCAGGTGGAGGGAAACAAAGAGGTGGAGCAGGTGGAGGGAAACAAAGAGGTGGAGAAGGTGGAGGGAAACAAAGAGGTGGAGCAGGTGGAGGGAAACAAAGAGGTGGAGCAGGTGGAGGGAAACAAAGATGTGGAGCAGGTGGAGGGAAACAAAGAGGTGGAGCAGGTGGAGAAACAAAGATGTGGAGCAGGTGGAGGAAACAAAGAGAGGTGGAGAAAGGTGGAGGGAAACAAAGGGGTGGAGCAGGTGGAGGGAAGCAAAGGGGTGGAGAAGGTGGGAGAGGGAAACAAAGGGGTGGAGAAAGGTGGAGGGAAACAAAAGGGTGGAGAAGGTGGAGGGAAACACAGAGGTGGAGCAGGTGGAGGGAAACAAAGAGGTGGAGAAGGTGGAGGGAAACAAAGAGGTGGAGAAGGTGGAGGGAAACACAGAGGTGGAGCAGGTGGAGGGAAGCACAGAGGTGGAGCAGGTGGAGGGAAACAAAGAGGTGGAGAAGGTGGAGGGAAACACAGAGGTGGAGCAGGTGGAGGGAAACAAAGAGGTGGAGAAGGTGGAGGGAAACACAGAGGTGGAGAAGGTGGAGGGAAACAAAGAGGTGGAGAAGGTGGAGGGAAACACAGAGGTGGAGCAGGTGGAGGGAAACACAAAGGTGGAGAAGGTGGAGGGAAACAAAGAGGTGGAGAAGGTGGAGGGAAACAAAGAGGTGGAGAAGGTGGAGGGAAACACAGAGGTGGAGCAGGTGGAGGGAAACAAAGAGGTGGAGAAGGTGGAGGGAAACACAGAGGTGGAGCAGGTGGAGGGAAACAAAGAGGTGGAGCAGGTGGAGGGAAGCACAGAGGTGGAGCAGGTGGAGGGAAACAAAGAGGTGGAGAAGGTGGAGGGAAACACAGAGGTGGAGGGAAACAAAGAGGTGGAGGGAAACACAGAGGTGGAGCAGGTGGAGGGAAACAAAGAGGTGGAGCAGGTGGAGGGAAACACAGAGGTGGAGGGAAACACAGAGGTGGAGAAGGTGGAGGGAAACACAGAGGTGGAGCAGGTGGAGGGAAACACAAAGGTGGAGCAGGTGGAGGGAAACAAAGAGGTGGAGAAGGTGGAGGGAAACAAAGAGGTGGAGCAGGTGGAGGGAAACAAAGAGGTGGAGCAGGTGGAGTGAAACAAAGAGGTGGAGCAGGTGGAGGGAAACAAAGAGGTGGAGAAGGTGGAGGGAAACAAAGAGGTGGAGCAGGTGGAGGGAAACACAGAGGTGGAGAAGGTGGAGGGAAACAAAGAGGTGGAGCAGGTGGAGGGAAACAAAGAGGTGGAGAAGGTGGAGGGAAACACAGAGGTGGAGCAGGTGGAGGGAAGCAAAGAGGTGGAGCAGGTGGAGGGAAACACAGAGGTGGAGAAGGTGGAGGGAAACACAGAGGTGGAGCAGGTGGAGGGAAACACAGAGGTGGAGCAGGTGGAGGGAAACAAAGAGGTGGAGCAGGTGGAGGGAAACACAGGTGGAGAAGGTGGAGGGAAACAAAGAGGTGGAGCAGGTGGAGGGAAACACAGAGGTGGAGAAGGTGGAGGGAAACACAGAGGTGGAGAAGGTGGAGGGAAACACAGAGGTGGAGCAGGTGGAGGGAAGCAAAGAGGTGGAGCAGGTGGAGGGAAACACAGAGGTGGAGCAGGTGGAGGGAAACAAAGAGGTGGAGCAGGTGGAGGGAAACAGGTGGAGAAGGTGGAGGGAAACACAGAGGTGGAGCAGGTGAAGGGAAACACAGAGGTGGAGCAGGTGGAGGGAAACACAGGTGGAGAAGGTGGAGGGAAACACAGAGGTGGAGAAGGTGGAGGGAAACACAGAGGTGGAGCAGGTGGAGGGAAACACAGGTGGAGAAGGTGGAGGGAAACACAGAGGTGGAGAAGGTGGAGGGAAACACAGAGGTGGAGAAGGTGGAGGGAAACACAGAGGTGGAGCAGGTGGAGGGAAACACAGAGGTGGAGGGAAACACAGAGGTGGAGCAGGTGGAGGGAAACACAGAGGTGGAGCAGGTGGAGGGAAACACAGGTGGAGAAGGTGGAGGGAAACACAGAGGTGGAGAAGGTGGAGGGAAACACAGAGGTGGAGCAGGTGGAGGGAAACACAGGTGGAGAAGGTGGAGGGAAACACAGAGGTGGAGAAGGTGGAGGGAAACACAGAGGTAGACAGACGGAGACACAGGTGGAGAAGGTGGAGGGGAAACAGAGGTGGAAGGTGGAGGGGAAACAAAGAGGTGGAGCAGGTGGAGGGAAACACAGGTGGAGAAGGTGGAGGGAAACAAAGAGGTGGAGCAGGTGGAGGGAAACACAGAGGTGGAGAAGGTGGAGGGAAACACAGAGGTGGAGAAGGTGGAGGGAAACACAGAGGTGGAGCAGGTGGAGGGAAGCAAAGAGGTGGAGCAGGTGGAGGGAAACACAGAGGTGGAGCAGGTGGAGGGAAACAAAGAGGTGGAGCAGGTGGAGGGAAACAGGTGGAGAAGGTGGAGGGAAACACAGAGGTGGAGCAGGTGAAGGGAAACACAGAGGTGGAGAAGGTGGAGGGAAACAAAGAGGTGGAGCAGGTGGAGGGAAACACAGAGGTGGAGCAGGTGGAGGGAAACAAAGAGGTGGAGAAGGTGGAGGGAAACACAGAGGTGGAGCAGGTGGAGGGAAACACAGAGGTGGAGCAGGTGGAGGGAAACACAGAGGTGGAGGGAAACACAGAGGTGGAGAAGGTGGAGGGAAACACAGAGATGTTTAAAATCTACCAGAGACTGATGGAGAAAAACAACCTTAACGGTTAATTAATAGGATCCTTTAAAGAACCACATCCTGTTTGTTTTCAACGTTTTCCTCCAGGACTGTACAACTCATGGTTTCCTCCACCAAGGAGGTTCTGTTTTAGCTGGTGTTTGTTTGTTTGTTTGTTTGTTTGTTTGTTTGTGTTCAAAATAACTCCAAAAGTTTGTTGGTGGAACTCAAACCAATTTGAGTAAATTAGGACAAGATTTGAGTCATTGTGGAAAAATTTTAAGTAATTTTAACACATTTCCAGTCATTTAGGATAAATCTGAGTAGTGAGACAAGTCCATCTGGTCATTCTGAACGTATTTCAATTAATTTTCTGTGAGTTTTAAGTCATTTAGGTCATTCTGGATGTCTTTGAGTTCATGAAGACTGTTGTGTTCACTCTTCAGCCAACAGCAGAACATCTGGTGGGTTTTGTCTTCAGAGTTTCAGAGCTTTTAAGTCAATTTGGACGAGTTTTTGATGAATTTTGAGTCACTTTAAGCATATTTTCATGAAATTTTTAACATGTTTTGAGTCAGTTTGGGCATTTTTTCAGGCCATTTTTAACAGGTTTGAGTGCATGAAGACTGTTGTGTTCACTCTTGCAGCCGACAATAGAACATCTGGTGGGTTTTGTTTCGTGGTTCAGACATTTTAGAGTTTTCAAGTCAATCTAGACAATCTTTGAACTCGTCCTTGAGTCAATCTGGACGAGTTTTGAATTATTTTAGACTAACTTTGAAGTAATTTTTAGTAAGTTTCAGTGAATGAAGATTCAGCAGCCGGTTTTCACGTCATTTTAGGTGAATTTTTAACTGATTTTGCTCAATTTGGACAAGTTTTTTGTCATTTTGGACGCATTTTGAGCCATTTTGAACGCATTTTTAAATACTTTTGGACAATTTTCAAGTCATTTTGTTTGTTTTACTGCATGAAGACTCTTGTGTTCACTTCCTTCAGCATATTTTCATTAATTTTAAACACGTTTGGAGTCATTTTGGTGACATTTTACTTAATTTTAGATGAGTTTTGAGTCATTTCGGACAATTTTTCGGTTAATTTTCGAAAAGGTTTGAGTGCATGAAGACTCTTGTGTTCACTCTTGCAGCCAACAGCACAACATTCTGGACACATTTCACATGCTTTTGGACATATTTTGAGATATTTTGGATGTTTTTTCAGTCATTAATCAGTAATTTTGGACAAATTTCCAGTTATTTGGAATCAATTTTGAGTCATTTTAAACAAATGTAAAATAAGTTTTGATTAGTTTTGATTAATTTGAGAGATTTCAATCCGTTTCCAGTCGTTTGCGATGAATCTGAGTCCTGGACAAGTTAACTTTCACTTTTACAGCCAGCAGCAGAACATTTGTTGAGTTTTGCTCATGGTTCTGACATTTCAGAGTTTCCAAGTCAGTCTGGACACATTCATTCAGTTATTCTGAACGCATTGTGAATCATTTTGATGATTTTAGGGTCATTTTGGACAAATTTTGAGTGACTATGGATGAGTCTCACATACGTTTGGATGAGCTTTGAGCCATTTTTTACTAAATTAAAGTTATTTAGGACAAATTTTGCCTCGTTTAGGACCATTTTGAGTAAATTAGGACAAGATTTGAGTCATTGTGGACAAATTTTAAGTAATTTTAACACATTTTCAGTCTTTTAGGATAAATCTGAGTAGTGAGACAAGTCCATCTGGTCATTCTGAACGTATTTCATTTAATTTTCTGTGAGTTTTAAGTCATTCAGGTCATTTTTTTTTGCGGGTCTGAGTGCATGAAGACTGTTGTGTTCACTCTTGCAGCCAACAATAGAACATCTGGTGGGTTTTGTTTCATGGTTCAGACATTTTTGAGTTTTCAAGTCATTCTGGACAAGTTTTGAATTATTTTAGACTAATTTTGAAGTAATTTTTAGTAAGTTTCAGTGCATGAAGACTCAGCAGCCGGTTTTCAAGTCATTTTAGGCAAATTTTTAACTGATTTTGCTCAATTTGGACAAGTTTTTTGTCATTTTGGACGCATTTTGAGCCATTTTGAACGCATTTTTAAATACTTTTGGACAATTTTCAAGTCATTTTGTTTGTTTTACTGCATGAAGACTCTTGTGTTCACTTCATTCAGCATATTTTAATTAATTTTAAACACGTTTGGAGTCATTTTGGACATATTTTACTTAATTTTAGATGAGTTTTGAGTCATTTTGGACAATTTTTCGGTTAACTTTTGAAAAGGTTTGAGTGCATGAAGACTGTTGTGTTCACTCTTGCAGCCGACAGCAGAACATCTGGTGGGTTTTGTTTTGTGGTTCAGACATTTCAGAGTTCAGCAGAAGCAGCTGTAGGATGTAAATGAACCTGGACTGAGAGGAAGCTGCTCATTCTGATCGGTTCAGAAGGATGTAGGACTATCTGTTAACTAGTTTCTGCACCGACACTGAATTAAAATCTCACCAGACCTTCCTGGACCTTCATGACACAACGAGCATCACAACAGATTCAGCGTGAATCCTGTAATCTGTAGTAAGAGCGCCGCTGCTCTTGGAGGAGCTTCGCGTGGGCTCGACGTGATCTCTGCTCGCTGGCCGAGCGTCAGGAACGCTTCGAACGCAATCGGAAGCCGTGCGACCTCCCACCAGAACACAAAGGAGTGAATCACCGCATCTGAGGCAGCCGTGAATCACTTACAGCGGCTGATTGAGGAACAAAAACAAACCTCGCAAAGAGACGAGGAACTCGGCGGAGAGTCTTCAGCATCACCTTCAATGACGGCTTTAAGTATAATACAGATGATTGAATTAAATACGTGCAGCAAGTATTTCCAGGTGGAATGAAGCTTCGACCTTCTTCTTCTTTTATTTCTTGTGCCAGTGTGACGTGCAGGTATACAGTCACCGTGTAGTTGGTGCCAGTGTCTTTCCTAAGGACCAATTATTTCCCCACCGGCGACAACAACAACAACAACATAACCCCGACGATTCGAGCAAAACTCTGTACCGTCTCCACTTCTGTTTGCTGATTATCACCAGATACTTACATTGTTTTCCCCGTAACTCGGCCTGACAAATGACTGCTGTCTGATCGTTTCAAGGAATGAAACCGAGGAAAGACGAGAAAAGCTGAGAGACGAGGGAGAAAAGGGGGAGGCGCTGGAGATAGAGAGCAGAGGAGGCAGATAAAACAGAACAAGACGGAGGAGCTGGAAAAAGAAGGTAATTCTCCCGGCGAGATTATACAGCCGCTATTATTCTCCGACTGAATCAAGGTGAGCTGGGATGTGTGAGGTTCAACAGATACAGAACACACACCTTCTACTAATCTGCAGAAACAATACAAGGATGACGGTCAGGAATACAAAGGACTACAGACGTCCTGCAGATAGAGTCCAAACCTTAGTTTCCTAGATAATACACACTTCAAGTACATTAAAGGTGTTAAAATCCATCCAATAGCTCGCAGACATTATGATTATAAACATCCACCGATCAGCCACAACATCCTGACGTGAATAACATGGATCATGTTGGTACTATGTGGAGTTCTGATGGAGAACCTTGATCAGACTTAGACACCCAAATAAACATCGTCGAAATCCCAAATGTCCCTGGATGAAAATGCCCCCCACCACATGGCAACAACACCAACCAATCAGGAACATGTGGAGGAACATGACAATGGTCCAACATGTTGATGTGCCCATAGACATATATACGTAGACGCCGCGTTGACTGCTGCTGCCGATTGGAGCCGACGTGCCTACGCGGCGGCCATCTTGGTACAGTGCCACTCGCCCCTACAGTGCATTACGTCTATAGAGGAATGACATGTCTGCACTATAAAAGTGATCATAAATCCATCAGTTGTCAACATATATTGTTTGTTACAAACGTCAGACATGGAGGACGGACAGGCAGACATAAATAGAACAAAAGCATCCAAGCATCCTGTGTCAAAGCTACATGTGTGACGTTTTTAACAAACCAAACCGTTTGGAAATCGGTGGAAAATTCAGTGAATAATTCTACTTTAAGATTGTGGAGTACCTCTTACCTCCATAGACTTACATTCACTCCCCCCTCTGCTAGCCCTGTACCAAGATGGCGGAGCTTTAGGCACGTCCCTCCACAGTCAACGCGGCGTCTACGTATGTATGTCTATGGATGTGACCTCCAGACTTCCTACAGCCCATTGTGATCAAGCATCAACAGGATGCAGTGGAACCAGTTGGATTGACAGAGGCCCCACTGGACAAGACAGAGTAGCCAAAGGATCCAGTGGTTCCAGACCCCATAGGACCCCCTGAGAGGTCCTCTGGTCCAATGGTTCAGAGCATTTTAAGGGGGACCAACATGATATTAGACAGGTGGTCATGATGTTATATCTGATCGTTGCATTAACCGATAAGGCAGAAGAAGAAGGTCGTGCATGTCAGTAAATGTATTGTAGATTAGCTATAGAACCTGGTTGGTGACAGCAGTTGGAAAACCCTTGTTGTGAAAGCACCGCCTGCCAACTTGATGGATCACTCAACGTTTGACTCCACCCACCTCAGCGTTCCATAAACCAATCGCGTTCAGTCTTATTATGTACAACTTTACTTCATTTTGCAACAGTTTGTTGGCAGTCTAACCCTAACCCTAACCCAGGGGTGGGCAGTCCTGGTCCTCGAGGGCCACTATCCTGCATGTTTTAGATGTTTCCTTCTTCCAACACACCTGTCTAAAATGATCAGGATGGTTATCAGGCTTCTGCAGAGCTTCATGATGAGCTGATCATTTGAATCAGGTGTGTTGGAAGAGGGAAACATCTAAAACATGCAGGATAGTGGCCCTCGAGGACCAGGATTGGACACCCCTGTCCTAACCCCTTCAGGAACATGTGTATCTAATGCAATTCAGAGTCGAACCACATCCAGGGCCTAATACAGGTTTGTGGCGATGCTAGGAGCAGAAGACGGTGCTTGTTTACATGCAGGCAACGTCCCCGTGGGCGGAGTCAGATGTTGTGGGCGGAGTCAAGTGTTCGATTCAGCCAATAGCATGCCGACGCTGAGCTCCGCCCCGAACCGCACCCTGTAGTCAGGTGTATTTGATGTTACCTGATATGAAAAAGAGGGAATACAAAACACCTGGAACTCTGCTGTAGACACAACTCAGACTACAGGCGGCTCATGTTGGCAAGCAGAGAGCATTGTGGGAGGTTAGCTAGCGACGGGCACCATGACAAAGACTTATGGGGCCGTTAATGACCTCCGACCAGAGCTCATGTGTTCCAGACGAACTGGGATCAACCAGCAAAGTGTTTTTATGACGGGAGCATTTATTTTAGCTGATTTAGCAACTAAATTCTGCGTGCATCGACTGAAACAGCACAGAAACAGGTGCATATCCCAGTAGAGTGAGTAAGACGGACACGTTTACAGCTCGTACCTTGTGTCCGCAACTTTAGCACAAGAAAAACATCCTCTGTGCTCAGTTTGTCTTATTGATTCTTCTGTTTCTGATTGATAATGCTGTTGATTGTTCAGAATCGGCGTCCCGAGGATCCTGGCAGGAATTGTGCTCTTCAGGGATTCGAATAAAGCCGACATCAATCAAACGTCTTTCGAGATCGGGTCGGGACGTCCCCAGTCGGAGCCGCTAGACGTTTGATTGGCGTCGTACGGCGTGTTTAGCTGTCTAAGCGTGTAATTTGAAGCTGCGAAACGTCGGTTTAATAATGTTATTGGACAAAAAATGAGGCGTTAGAATTCAAACTCGATCTGCCTCCGAGCTCATTGTGTGTCACCGAGAGAATCAAATAAAACCCACGGGTTGTGAATTTACTTTCCATTTCCATTGTCGCCCCGGCTGCATGCTGATGTGTGTGTGTGTGTGTATACAGTGTGTGTGTGTGTGGATACAGTATGTGTGTGTGTGGATACTGCAGATTTCCTTGCTGCAGTACTTCAACATCCACCTCCTTCCCCCTGAAATACACCTGGCTGGTGGGCTTCAATGCTGCAGGGCTGCTGGTTCAATTTCACACACATGCATGCATGGACACACACACACACACACACACACACACACACACACACACACACACACACACACACTCACACGGTGAAATGTCCTTTAACGCATCAGGGGTCTCTTCCTGTTCGTCTGACTGCTGCTCGCTGCTCGCTGAGGCCTGCTGATTGAAAATAACATCTATTTTTTCTTCCCTCCGCCTGCTGCTGCTGCTGCATGCAGGACGAACTCTCTCTGGTTTGTTTCTGTCCACAACGAGGGTTTGCACCTTCTCTATTTTTGCATCGCCAACTCTGCAGGAATTAAACGCGGTGCTGTTGCGACGCCAGGACTCACAGACCGAGCTGTCCTAGTTTATGAAGGGGAATCCTCCTGGTGTCTCCGGTTTATTCTGTGCTCTTTAATTTGATCCCACATGGTGAGAAATCTTCAAAACTGCTTCACAGCACAAAGACAGAAGAGGACATTGTTCTTTGTGGGCGTGACACCAATGTGTATCCATGTAACACTCATTAAAAAGACTCAGCAGCAGCTTTAACTCCCTGAACTCAAAGCAGTTTCTTTCTGCTCCTTCGTTACAGTTTTCCCCATTTACCCCTTTTCCACCAAGAAGAACCAGGTTCTAATTCTGGTTCTTAGTTAGTTCTAATCTGGTTCCTCCTAAGAACCTGTTTGCTTTTCCATTGTCAAGGAGTCCAGTTGGAGCCATTGGGTCACCATAAAACCACTACGCTAGCATCCATTACATAGCAGTTAAACACAATAAGGTCAACGCTAACTTCATTCCCTCCCTCTCTCCTTCTCTCCTTCATTCCTTCCTTCCCTCTTTCCTTTCTTGATTCCCTCCTTCTTTGATTCCATTCTTCCTTCCTTCCCCTTGCTTTCTCCCTTCCTTCCTTCCTTCCCTCTCTCCTTCCCTCTTTCTTTCCTTCATTCCTTCCCTTCCCTTCCTCCTTCCTCTTGCTGTTTTCTTTTCTTCCTTCCCTCCCTCCTCCTTCTATCTTTCTTTCTCTCTTTCCTTTCTTCCTTCTTTCCTTCCTTCCTTCCTTCCTTCCTTCCTTCCTTCCCAAGAAGAACCAGGTCCTAGTTCTGGTTCTAATCTGGTTCCTCCTAAGAACCTGTTTGGAGTCCAGTTGGATCCATTGGGTCACCATAAAACCACTACGCTAGCATCCATTACATAGCAGTTAAACCAACGCAGTAAGTTGATGATAATATCTCTGTTTATCTCTATAGATGGTCTTAAGGCTGATTGTGAGGCGGAGGTCCTCCTGTTGCCTGGACACATCCGTGATCACGCTACTGGTGGGACACAACTGTAGCGGATTTCAGGTCAACAGTTTGTGCTAAACTTCCGTGTGTCCCGGGAGTCATTCCAATACATGTGTGATGGGACCAGGGACGTCCTGGAGAACAAGGACACTAATTAGCGCTTGTGTGTCCCTTTCCACCGTTGATGGTTGGTCACCATAACCCCGCCCCCAACCCCTGACGTACTTGGTGCTTAGCTCTGGACCAGCAAAGAGTTGGTGCTTGCTGAGCTCCAGTTTATAGAACCTGGAGTCGGTGCTTAGGAGGTGGAAACACAAAGAAGTGGGGCTAAGTCAGGATCTGGCTCTGGACTAGACCTGGAACCAGCTCGGTGGAGAAGAGGTACCTGTGATTCATTTTCCACTGAAGGGTTTTCAATCAGCTGTCGGAGGATGTTTCACCGTGCTGAATGTATCTTCCAACACCTTACTCCTCTGTTTACTGTTTCTGAGCCACACTGCATTCATTTTATTGCTCTAGTACATTTTATTTTTCTCTAAATCTCTGATTTGTTTCCATACTTTTCAAACACTGCCTGCAGTTCAGCTGAAAATTGCCTGAATTTTCTATCATGTGACCGTTAGTTGCAGCTCGGCCATTTTGATCTTCACAGTTGCACCAAAAAGTGCAGAATTTTTTAATTTTCTGGCATAATTTCTTAAACGAGGCATGTAGAATGATGATGTTGAGGAAGTATCATGATTTAAAGCTCAGATTCGGTTAAATTTTCCTGCCTGTCACAGATAAACAGATCAAGGGTGGACAAATCTTTGTTTTTCACAGCTTCTGTCTCTGAGTTTAGCAAACAGACAGCATGTCGCTCAAACCTCTCGACAGACTTCTGGTTAAAAAATAATGACTTCAGTTTTAAGTTGGATGCTAAAGCTGCACTAGACGGAGAATAAAGGTCAGCATCTGCAGGATCTTTAAAGCTCAGAGCTCAAAATGTGACTTACTGGGAACAGAAGAGTTCGTTTTACCTCCTTTCTCCTTCGTCCTGCTCTGGTCTCCATCTTCTCTCCGAACCTCAAGGGCAGATTTCTGCTCAATTTGCCCCGACCTTTCTGCCTGTAAACAAGCAGGCGGTAAGGTGGCCGGCCGGCTGTCTGGCTGATTTTAAATGGAACGGAATGACGAAGACGAGCAGAGCGGAGGAAGGAAGGAAGGCGGACGGCTGCGAGAACGAGGGAGCAGGAATCAGCAACGCAAGGAGTCGCTGCCACCGAGGTCGTCGAGCCTTTTTCCTGCAAAGCTCGAGGCTGCGTTCAAACTCATTAGCGGGCCGGAGCTCTGCAAAAAAAGAATTCAATTTTATTTATGTAGCACATATTTACAACACAAGTCATCACAAAGCGCTAAACATTGTAAGAAAGAACAGGAAACAGAAAACCCAACAATCCAAGGTTGCTTTTGGATTCCCTCTGAGCAGCAGTCAGTGACGGTGGGAAGGAACCAAAAACCCCCATGGTAGGGAAAAAACCTCCGACAGAACCAGGCTCAGGGAGGGAGGACATCTGCCTCGACCGGTTGGGTTGGGAGTGGGGAAGAGGAGGGAGGGAGGGAGGGATAGCAGGAGAGGTTGGGGTGGGGATGGAGGTGGTGAGGCCAGCGGCTGCAGATCCAGGGACATTGAGCTCCAGATCCAGAGAACAAGCAGGACACAGAAACACAGGTTAGTGATATGTAATGGTGAAATATGACAGTACAGAGAGGAGAGGGGCCAAGTGCATCATGGGAGTCCCTCAGCAGTCTAAACCTATGCTATCCTGAGCAGCTCTAGCTATAAGACTTGTCAAATAGGAAAGTTTTAAGCTTAATCTTAAAAGAAGAGAGGGTGTCTGCCCCCACAAGTAAACCTGCAGTATCAGAGTGAAGGGCTCTGTTAGGATGATCAGGTCCAATAATGTCTTTAAGATATGATGGAGCTGGTCATTAACAGTTTTGTATGTTAGAAGAAGGATTTTAAAGTCTATCCTGGATTTTACAGGGAGCCAATGAAGAGAAGCTGATCCAGGAGAAACCTGATCTCTGGTCCTGGTTTCTGTCAGAACTCTGGCTGCAGCATTTTGGATCAGCTGGAGGTTTCTGAGAGAGTTACTGGGACATCCTGACAATAAAGAATTACAATAGTCCAGCCTAGAAGTTACAAATGCATGGACTAGTTTCTCAGCATCACTCTGGGACCAGATGTTTCTGATTTTGACAATATTATGTTAATGAAAGAACGCCGTCCTGCAGACTTGTTTTATATGTAAGTTGAAGGACATCCTGATCAAAAATAACTCCAAGTTTTTTTACAGTAGAGCTGGAGGCTAAGGCAATACTATCTAGGGTAACTATCTGGTTAGACCGAGTGTTTCTGAGGTGTTTAGGGCCAAATGAATGAATGAGTTCTCATCTTTGCATCTTGTCCGAGGAGCTTTCCCCACGGTTATACTGGGCTTCAGAGGACCGTTTCTCCATCACAGCCCTCAACCCGTGGAGCTGAACTTCCTCTCTGCTGCTGAAATCTGATGTTTTTCTTTCAGTACGAGCGAGTTTTGTCCCATAATGCAGAGCTTCGTCTCCGGTGACGCTTTGTCTGCAAACCTTTGACTCATGACGCTGTTTCAGAGGAGGGTGTGAATCACCTCCCTTTGATAACCAGCCTCGGGATGTTTTCTGGACTCCAGGCTTCGGCTTTTTGATGCTCTGCTGAAGACACATTTCACAGCCGGCCAGACGGACCGCGGAGGATTGGATCAGCGGCTTTATTGACAGCGCAGATATTCATGTCGTTCTCAAAAATGATCTCGGGCCGTCCGTTCGCCCCGCTCCGTGTCTTTTTGCTTTCTGTTCAGGGTCGCAGCGGGGCAGCAGTCAATCTCACAAAGCCTCTCCAGACAGTCCGAGTCCTCTGCAGCACAGCCTGATGTATTCATAGCTCTGGGCGAACATGTTAACTCCACGCTGAAGGAGGCTGACGGGCCACGAACTCAGAGCATCTCTGACGCCTGCACCAAGTCAAAATTACAGTTTAAACAAGCAATTCAGAAAAAAAAAATCTCTTTTTGCAAAAACACAACAACAAAAGAAGAATCTGCCTCAAAAAATAGAATCAGATTTTCAGATTTTGTCTAATCATTGTTTCTCTTCAGGCTTTGGAACCTGAATTTAAAATTATGAACGTTTGAATCAAACATCAAATATCGATCTGGTCGAGGTATTTAAAACTTTAACCCGTTTCAGTCGACGTAAGCATGATTTAGTTTGTTAAATCGGCTGAAACAAAGGCCCCTTTGACATAAAAACACTTTCCTAGTTGATCCCAGTACGTCTTAAACACATGAACTCTTGTTGGAGCTCATTAACCTCCACAGAAGTCTTTGTCATGGTGCCCGTTGCTAGCTAAACTCCCACAATGCTCTCTGCTTCCAACATGAACTGTAGTCTGAGTGACGACTCCTCTGGTCTCTACAGTGTTAAACAGTGAGAGGCTCCACCTGGTGGAACAACCAGGAACTACAGCTGATCTATGATACATTTACTGACGTCATGTAGAGAAAACAGGTTTAATACATCTGTTGGAGCCTCAGTACATCCTCTAGTACTACATTTACCCTCTAATACTACATTTATCCTCTAATACTACATTTACCCTCTAATACTACATTTACCCTCTAATACTACATTTACCCTCTAATACTACATTTACCCTCTAACACCACATTTACCATCTAGTACTACATTTACCCTCTAATACTACATTTACCCTCTAGTACTACATTTACCCTCTAATACTACATTTACCCTCTAGTACAACATTTACCATCTAGTACTACATTTACCCTCTAGTACTACATTTACCCTCTAACACTACATTTACCCTCTAATACCACATTTACCATCTAGTACTACATTTACCCTCTAGTACTACATTTACCCTCTAGTACTACATTTACGTTCTAGTTCTACATTTACCCTCTAACACTACATTTACCCTCTAGTACTACATTTACCCTCTAATACTACATTTACCCTCTAGTACTACATTTACCCTCTAGTACTACATTTACCCTCTAGTACTACATTTACCCTCTAATACCACATTTACCCTCTAGTACTATATTTACCCTCTAGTACTACATTTACCATCTAGTACTACATTTACCCTCTAGTACCACATTTACCCTCTAGTACTACATTTACCCTCTAATACTACATTTACCCTCTAATACTACATTTACCCTCTAATACTACATTTACCCTCTAGTACTACATTTACCCTCTAATACTACATTTACCCTCTAGTACTACATTTACCTTCTAATACTACATTTACCCTCTAATACTACATTTACCCTCTAGTACTACATTTACCTTCTAGTACTACATTTACCCTCTAATACTACATTTACCCTCTAGTACTACATTTACCCTCTAGTACTACATTTACCCTCTAGTACTACATTTACCCTCTAATACTACATTTACCATCTAGTACTACATTTACCCTCTAGTACTGCATTTACCCTCTAACACTACATTTACCCTCTAATACCACATTTACCATCTAGTACTACATTTACCCTCTAGTACTACATTTACCCTCTAGTACTACATTTACCTTCTAGTTCTACATTTACCCTCTAACACTACATTTACCCTCTAGTACTACATTTACCCTCTAATACTACATTTACCCTCTAGTACTACATTTACCCTCTAGTACTACATTTACCCTCTAATACTACATTTACCATCTAGTACTACATTTACCCTCCAGTACTACATTTATCCTCTAGTACTACATTTACCCTCCAGTACTACATTTACCCTCCAGTACTACATTTACCCTCTAGTACTACATTTACCCTCTAGTACTACATTTACCCTCTAGTACTACATTTACCTTCTAGTACTACATTTACCCTCTAGTACTACATTTACCCTCTAATACTACATTTACCCTCTAATACTACATTTACCCTCTAGTACTACATTTACCCTCTAGTACTACATTTACCCTCTAATACTACATTTACCCTCTAGTACTACATTTACCTTCTAGTACTACATTTACCCTCTAGTACTACATTTACCCTCTAATACTACATTTACAATCTAATACTACATTTACCCTCTAATACTACATTTACCCTCTAATACTACATTTACCCTCTAGTACTACATTTACCCTCTAATACTACATTTACTCTCTAGTACTACATTTACCCTCTAATACTACATTTACTCTCTAGTACTACATTTCCCCTCTAATACTACATTTACCCTCTAATACTACATTTACCCTCTAATACTACATTTACCCTCTAATACTACATTTACTCTCTAGTACTACATTTACCCTCTAATACTACATTTACTCTCTAGTACTACATTTCCCCTCTAATACTACATTTACCCTCTAATACTACATTTACCCTCTAATACTACATTTACCCTCTAATACTACATTTACTCTCTAGTACTACATTTACCCTCTAATACTACATTTACTCTCTAGTACTACATTTACCCTCTAATACTACATTTACCCTCTAATACTACATTTACCCTCTAGTACTACATTTACCCTCTAATACTACATTTACTCTCTAGTACTACATTTACCCTCTAATACTACATTTACCCTCTAATACTACATTTCCCCTCTAATACTACATTTACCCTCTAATACTACATTTACCCTCTAGTACTACATTTACCCTCTAGTACTACATTTACTCTCTAATACTTCATTTACTCTCTAGTACTACATTTACCCTCTAATACTACATTTACTCTCTAGTACTACATTTCCCCTCTAATACTACATTTACCCTCTAGTACTACATTTACCCTCTAATACTACATTTACTCTCTAGTACTACATTTACCCTCTAATACTACATTTACCCTCTAATACTACATTTACCCTCTAATACTACATTAACCCTCTAACACTACATTTACCCTCTAGTACTACATTTACCCTCTAGTACTACATTTACCCTCTAACACTACATCTACCCTCTAGTACTACATTTACCCTCTAATACTACATTTACCCTCTAGTACTACATTTACCCTCTAGTACTACATTTACCCTCTAATACTACATTTACCCTCTAGTACTACATTTACCCTCTAATACTACATTAGTTTTATGTAGTAAATGACTTGTTTGGGACTAAATGAAACCGTCTGTATGCAGAAGTCACTGTTTCATGGAACTAATCAGGACCTGTCATGGTTGAACGTGTCACTAGAGAGCTCGTCATGCGTGTGCTACACCCTCCTCTGGACACGGGGATTTACTATAAACAGACATGTCACTGCACGTCACGCATCAGGCTGCAGACTCCCATGTTATCTGTGAGTTTACAGACATGCGACCTTTAACTTTAAGGCTCCGTCCCTGATAAAACTGCGCCGAGAGAAACATCACCTCAAGGACGGGCTTCGTATTAAGACACACAAACGTCGAAGTGAAGCGAACACATCAGTGGATTTTGAAACAAAACAAAAACAGATCACCTGTCAGCACCGGCACCGGCTGATGTTTGGAGCTGGAGGACGATGAATCTGCAGAAGGAGACGCTTCGGCGTTAATAGCGTTAGATAACTGTGGTAGACGTGTTGATAAGTGTTGGCACTCAGAGAGCAGCAAGTCCACAGTCTGAAGAGGTTTGCTTTGAAGACGTCAGCAGAATTTAAGTTTGTCACATCAGAAAATGTCTTCTAATGAGTGAAAGTGGAGGCAGTTTCTTTACTGAAGGTGGAGCTCGGTGTTTTATAGTATAGACTAGACGCTGAAGGGGGTTTTATAGGTCTGTGTTGGGTCTATGGGTCTGTGAAAACCAACATATTACCAACACAGTAGCATTTTTTATCCGCTCCTGTTTCATTTTTCTTCACTGTGGCTCATTTTTTTCATATTTTACTGCAATATAAAGTCCAGCCCTGCATGGAAACAGAACAACCACGGCCATAAATTAAAAGAAAATGCAAAATAAAGCTTAAAAAAAACATAAACTGAATTCTGTGGTTGTTTTATTTTACTAAAACTGACTATTTAATCAACAAGTACAACGTTTCTGAGGAGGAGAGAACCCAGAATGACACAGTTAGAATGAAAAGTGGAATCAGTTCGCTCAACTTTTTTCCCAACACTGGAAAAAAATGGAGGCTCCACGTACTGCAGATACTTAACTATCCATCCATTATCTTCCTCTTATCTGGAGGCAGCAGTCTAACCAGAGACCCCCAGACTTCCCTCGCCCCAGACACCTCCTCCAGATCTTCCAGTGGGACCCCGAGACGTTCCCAGGCCAGCCCAGAGACATAGTCCCTCCAGGGTGTCCTAGGTCTACCCCGAGGCCTCCTCCTGGTGGGACATGCCAGGAACACCTCCCCAGGGAGGCGTCCAGGAGGCATCCAGAACAGATGTCCAAACCACCTCAACTGACTCCTCTGGATGTGGAGAAGTAGCGGCTCTACTCCGAGCTCCTCCCTGGTGACTGAGCTCCTCACCTGATCTCTAAGGGTGCTCCCAGCCACCCTGAGGAGGAAACTCATTTCAGCTGCTTGTATTCAGGACCTCGTTCTTTCAGTCATGACCCAAAGCTCATGATCATAGCTGAGAGTAGGAACGTAGACTGACTGGTAAATACAGAGCCTCGCCTTTTGGTTTAGCTCCTTCTTCACCACGACGGACCGATACAGCGACCACATGACCAATCCTCCTGTCAACCTCACGCTCCATCCTCCCCTCACTCCTGAACAAGATCCCGAGATACTTAAACTCCTCCACCTGGGGCAGGATCTCTCCACCGACCCGGAGAGGACAAACCACCTTTTTAGAGAACCATGGCCTCGGATTTGGAGGTGCTGATCCTCATCCCAGTCACTTCACACTTGGCTGCAAACCGCCCCAGTGCACACTGGAGGTCCAGGTTCAATGAAGCCAACAGGACCACATCATCTGCAAAAAACAGAGACGAGATCCCGCGGTCCCCAAACCGGACCCCCTCCTGGCTGCACCTAGAAATTCTGTCCATAAAAGCTATGAACAGAACCGGTGACAAAGGGCAGCCCTGCTGGAGTCCAACGTGCACCGGGAACAGGTCCGACTTACTGCTGGAAATACGAACCAGACTCCTGCTCCGGTCGTACAGGGACCGGACTGCCCTTAGCAAAGGGCCCCGGACCCCGTACTCCCGGAGCAACACCACAGGACGCCACGAGGGATACTTAACTATTCATATAATAAAATAAATAATAATCTAACCTTTATTGATCCCCTTGGGGTTAATTCCTTCCATGCATTTGACCCGTCCTATTCATAGGTAACTCTACATACCAGGAGCAGTCAGGGGTTAAGGGCCTTGCTCAGGGGGCCACACTGGAGGTGACTGGGACCCCACCACCCACCTCAACCTCTTGCCAGTCCGGGGACTCGAGCCAGCGACTCACCGGTTACATGCTCGTTTGTCACTGCCTGCAGTTCAGCTGAAAACTCTCCAAATTTTGGCTATGAAACGTTTGGCTGCAGCGGAGTCACTCAGGGCTTCCTGAGCTGCACAGAGAAGCTCAGAATCTTTTCTTTTTTTTTACAGAATCTGTTTAGAACAAACCGAATATTTTTGCCTCATTTTTAAATTAGACCAGTGGGAAGAACTGATTTCAAAATGCCGTGATTTGAACTCCGGTTCGGTTATTTCTCCTGGCTCAGCGTCGCGTCACATTTAAGTAGTTTCATGTCATTTTCAGGCAGTTTTAATTTTATTTTCTTAAAAGGATTCCCTGCCTCTCAAACACACCTTGTGATGTCTTTTAAGGCTATTTAAGGCTAGCTACAGCTAAAGCTAAAGGCTTGTGTCTCTGAACTTCTGCCACATCTCTACGTACTGTTGGCTCCTTTGTTTACAGCAGTATAAATTGTTTTTATCCCTCTTCAGTTCTGATGATTTTAAGACTTGTGTGTTTTATTTTAGTGACTCTGTAAATAAGGATTATTAATACCTACCTTTAATACCTTCCAACCTCTTACTTCTGATCATTTATTTGATTCTGATCGATTCTGGGCGGAAAACAAAGCGTGAAAACTCTTGCTGTGGCAGAGATGCGTCTTTCTATATCTCTGTTGATGCGACGACAGAGAGGCCGAAAAATCTGCATTGATTCTGCTCCTGGTGCGAGATCAGGCGTCAGATTTCCACACAGAGAGAGGAGGAGGAACAATGGGAAGGCGAATGAGAAGCACCGAGACGCCGGATTTCTGGATGCGGGAGAAGAAATGAAGACTGAGGCATCGTTTTTGACCTGTAAGATCTCATGTTAAGGAATTTACACGCAGACGAAAAGCAAAATGCACAAAGAAGACAAACATGCAGACATGAAGCGGTGGATCCATGCTGACCTGGAGATCTGTGCACAGTTTATCGCCGCACACCTGCTGCACGACGTTAGAGGAAAAATCATGCACGTCATGAAACATCTGCTCACGGTTAACACAGTGCACTTAAACACACTGTAAATGCAGAAATAAGCCACACACACCCCGTTAACGTCTGCAAACACACACAAGCTGTGTCCCAATTCAGGGGCTGCATCCTTGGAAGGACCCAGCCTATCTGTCCTTCTAAGGCTGCATGAGTGATTGTTAAATGAGACGGTCCAGCCCACGACGAACTTCCTGTTTGCGTTTTTATCCGAGGATCAGGATGAGACGACTATGTTGTAATTTTACCTCATTTTTTGACTGAATTTGTTCCCTAAATTGTGATTTTTGTTGTTAATATGTTTTCTATCCTTGAAGACTTGAGGGTCTTGTTCTGTCCGGTGGTTCGGGACTAAACTGTCTGAGAAACAAGAAGCTGGTTTAAACCTGTTGACATCCACTGATATGAACTTCAGATATTATAAACCTCCACAGTCTCTGGGCTGAATGTTTCTGATGAGGATCACTAAATACCTGCTGTCTGAACAGAAACCAGATATAATGTATGTTAAACATGTGATCAGATAACTTGGTGGAGCTAAACTAAGAACAGTGAGGAGAGTCATGTTTTCACTGGTCTACAGAGAATCACCACCAATAGAAGCTCCAGCAGGATTTAGAAACCGTTTAACTTCACCTCCATATAATAATTTAAATAAGGATTAAATATGTGAATATTTAGGAATGAATAAGTCGTTTATGTGATGCTGCAGTCAGAAAAAAATCACCAGAGTCTCAGTAAAATAAAACTTAAAACTGAAGCTGAACAACTGGAAAGTAAACGTTTTAAACTGCAGCGGCTCATCAATAACGTTACTTAATTGGTTTTTTAAAACGAATTTTAACGTTGTCAACATTTGTATCGTAGCTATCAGAGTGAGCTGTAACACAATACTAATATTTAAAACTAGAATCCATCTTCTCCGTCAGCTTTGAGCAGTTAAAACTCCAGCTGTTGATCAAACTGTCAGCGGCCCGCAATGGATCTTGGGATATTTGGGGCTACGAAGGATACATCGATGCATCCTTCAAATCCGTGGAAAAGAAGGACGCATTCGTCGGCCGCATTTGAAGGAGTCTTGGAGTTTTAATGAAATGGGACGGCCTTAGTCACACCGCTGTGACGTATGCAGTCTAGAAGGATGCAGCCTTGAATTGGGACCCAGCTTCATCCTCAGCTGGATCGGACTGAGGTGGAGGGAACACCAGACTCATCCCCCAGTTCGTCACCTTTTCCCATCTCTGCACACGACTTCATGCACAAATGCCTCGACGTATTTCATCTCTAGAGAACAAAGAGTGCGACTCCTTTTTTCCACTTCCTCCCAACGCCGTCGGCCCCTCTTCCCCCCTCGGTCCCTTCTTTCCCTTTCCCCTCTCGTCCCTCCTCCTGCAGCCTCCTCTGGACATTTTAAGCCGTCGTAAAGCCCGGTTTGGCAGCCCGGCGTGTGTTCATGTGGTGCCGCTCTGTAAAAGACCAAGATTGAAGCTTTGTGGAAAATCCTCGGCTTCCTTCTTAAATACACCCGGCATCGCTGTCCAAGGTCTCAGGAGGGGGAGGAAAAAATATGGGAGGAGAGGAGTTAAGAAAGGATTCAAGTTCTGAGGGAAAAGCCCTTAAAAAGGAGGCAGAGGAGGGTCTCAGGAAGAAGAAGAAGAAGAGGAGGAGGAGGAGGAGGTTTGTGGCTTGAAGCAAAAACTCTGGAAATTATACTCAGCGTTGGCCTCAAGGAGGAGCAAAAAAAGAAGAAATGGTTGGGAAAGAGGGAATCTGGAGAGTCGAAAATGAGACGTCTCATTATCAAATGGCCCAAAAGGAAGAACAAACAGAGCAGCAGGGTCGTTGACTCACTAATGCGACTCTGCTTTACACAGTCAAACAAGCTAATTCAGTCAAACTGTCTCGTTAAAATGACATTTTGACTGCGTTGATGCCGTTCCAGGCATGTTAGTGGTCCTTTACTGCAGATTAATCAAACTTTTACATGCTGCCTTTGTGTGTGTTTCCAGTTTTTCAGCTCAAAATACTGCAAAGATGTTTTATTTCAACATGACTGTGTGACTCCTGATGGAAAATTCAGTGTCTGTAGCTGTAAATGCAGACTAATTCAGGAAGAAGACTCTCTCTGCTTTAGCTTGAGCTAGGAAACTTTCGGTCGGTTAGGTAT